>OY757943.1:57375016-57407516 GCA_963585895.1 Sepioteuthis lessoniana
CTGTTATTTTAAGCACTTGTGGTTCATTTGCTAATCTTCAGGTTTGCTAATAATCATGATTGATGCCAGTGGGCAAACACACACACACACACACACACACACATATATATATATATATATATAGTCATCCACAGACAGACTTCTTTCATTCTATCAGAACTCTTCAGTGTGGCTAGACAGGCTAGATTCCCGAATCTGGGATTGAAACCCGGTTGACTCAAACGCCAATCCAAGATTCTACCACTCAGCCTCGAGGAAACTAGCGCAAGCAAAGGAAATTTAAACGCTTGTGTATCACATTTGTTTTTGATTACATATATCCGCTTAACGGCTACCGAGAGCTCGATTCATATGAAGAGCTTTGCATTACACTAATGGCAATCATTTACTTCCCTGGCTAGAGAGCTCAACCCTACAGGGGTAGGGGAGCCTTTGTTGAAAGATAGATTTGTAGTGAATCTGACAGTATGATAGAAATAAGTGAAAAGTTGGATAAATCAAACACTTAACTCAAATTTAGATGTGTGATATTTTGTTATTTGATCTTCACTAACTTCTTCAAGATAGACTGTTTTCTGAGTTTTTCTATTTAAAAGCATATGAGGAGAAATGATCAGATGGTGGAGGGGATACAGTTGTAGCAGGAGAGATGGGAGGGATTTAAAATCAAATGTATCAGGTTTCATTGAAGATTTTTTTTGTTTTGAAAATGAAGATAGATTTAAGGGAGTTGATAAGAAAGAAGTATGGAAGAGTTTGTGTGAAAGGCATTTTGGCGTGTCCATGTTTCATGGAAAAGATATTGACTATAATGTGATGTCCCAGGAAATTGTCATATATATATATATTGAGCTAGAGAGGGGGAGGAGGTTAGTCCCTGTGGAATAATAGTTGAAGTGCTAGATTGCAGCCTTGAAGTGAGTGAGTTCTAATTCAAATCAATCTATAATGTTCACTTTTAGACTAATTACCCTTAGGAAAGGTATGAGTACTTTACCACTACCCTCACCTATTAGTTTAATAGTATCACTGCTTCAACAAGGATGGCTTTGGCATTAAATAACCCACAAAGGTTGATATGCCATTAAGCAAAAAAAAAAGCCATAAACCATTCCTTCCCCCCAGCTATGGGTTAAACAGTATCACTGCTGTTCTTCTATAAGAATGACTTGGGTAGTAATTAACGCACAAAGGTTGATATGCCATTACACAAAGAAACCACACACACATTATATATATATATATATATATCTCCCATTGGCATAATCGTTGGTGTTAGCCAATGGCCCAGGAGATCAGGGTTCAATCCCATGTCGAGTCATACCAAAGAATTTTAAAAAATGGTACTTGATGCCTCCTTGCTTAACAATTAGCATTATAAGGTACATATCATGGGTAAGTAGAACAATCCAGGGGGGAAAAAAAGTAGCACCCTCCCCTACACTTTGGTGTGGGAACTGTTGGAAAGGGAACCTTCAGATCGCCCAACTTCTTGTGTGTGTGTATGCATGCAATTAGTAATAGCAGAAAATTTGGTGGCCATAGCTTTAAGCATTTTTTAGTTATTCTATATCAGACAAATGGATAAAATAAATAGTCATATGATTATTTAGGGTTTTTTTTTGTGTTTTTTTTTTTGGTGAGGGGGGGGATCCGTCCCATTTTGATTTTGAAAGTTATGCTTGTAAGTTTCTTGAGTTAGTCTTCAATTTAGTCTCCTTTTATGCATTAAGTAATTAATACTTGAAATACTAGATGAACATTCTGGTTCTTAAAACAAGTGTAAAGAATGTAAAGCAAATTCCTTTTAGTTTAAGTTATTAGTATGAAACAGTTTGAAATATTTATGAGGTCAGTGAATAAATATTAGATTGTTTTGAGAATAATAATCAGTTTTTTATATATATATATAAAGGCTTGATAAAATCTGCCTTTATTTGCCGAACAATACAGTACCTATTAATCTTATGTTTTTTGTTTTTTTATTTCATTTATTTTTATTTAGTAAAGAAAATGAACTTGATTATTTAGCATCTCAGAGGAAGAAATATTTCAAGGCAAGAATAAAGAAATATATGAGGATTATTAAATAAGTTTCCAGACTTTTTTTTCGTATAAACACTTTTATTGATAGGACACACATGAAACTCTAGTTCCCTTCAAAGTAATCTGATAGGGTTCAAATTATAGGTCAAATAGAATTGTTTGACATTTAAACTGAGTGCAAATAAATGACTTCTGCTAAATTGAATTGTTAGAAATAGAACTGTTTGATCATTTAACTGTAAGCAAATGATTGATGTTTAATTGTTAGTGATAGATAGCAAAACTTGGAACGATTCAATTTTGTTTACAAATCATATATATCCAACATATATGTATAAACCGAATTTGGCATTAAATAGCCTACAATGGTTGATATGCCATCAAACCAAAGCAAACCATGTTCTTTATTTCAATTGGTTTCAGTATTAATAATTGGGAGGAATTTTGTTTGTCCATACTTTTAATAACAATCCAATGGTTTGATGTAGAGCTACCAAATTATATGTGCAGTCTTATGGATATAGAGAAAAATGTTTTAATGTAAAAAAGAATATTTTTGTTCTTCATGAGAAATGGATGGCAGATCTCATTGAGAGGTTTCTAATAATAACTAATATTCAGTGGGAAACAATGTTGCTGCAAGACATAACTAATTCAATTGAATTTAGATTTCAAAACTTCAAAATGAAATTATTTGCCTTTTTAAAAAATCCTGGCATCTTTTGATTTAAAAGAAAATTAACTTTTTCTAAAAAAAACCGAATAGAGGCAATACTGTGTTGGCATTGTTTGTATTTTTTTTTTTTAATTGATTTATTTATTTTTTGTGTACTTTCTAATTAAAAGTATGGCAAATAAAAACCATGACCAAGTTACCACCAGTAATAGGATTTACATTCCAAGAATTTTTTTTTTTTTTTTTTTCATCATACAACATGTGAAAGCACGTGCGATACCCTAACCTCATCAGCCGCCAACCAGGGTGATAACACAGTTTCAGTAGCTCAAGGCAGTACTGCCACTCCTGGCGCTACCAAGCAGCTTTTGCTACTGGACAGTGTATTTAAAAGAAATATATATCTATGCATGCACAAGCTCAACTAAAAGCAGACATTACATTGGACGTTCGTTCATCTGAACGTCCAATGTAATGTCTGCTTTTACCACCAGTAATAGGAGGATTTACATTCCAAGAAGAATTAATCCAGAACATCCTGTTTACATTGCAATCGACAATATAGATTTTATTGTTCAAGGGGTTTCGAACTATTGTCTTCATCTTTATTGTTGTATTCACAACGTTTCGGCTGATATGTCCTCCAGCATTGTGAATCTAACAATAAAGATGAAGACAATAGTCCGAAAACCCTGAACAATAAAAATCTGCAAGCTTTGTCTCAAAAATTCAGACAACTAATATAGATTTTCTTTCACACTCCAAAAATGGCAACTGAGACTTCCATGGGACAGCTACAGTTGCGTACCAATCTAAACAAGAATTCAAAGAAGTTGTCCAAATCCAGAGGAAAGGACATATTCAGACTGACAGGGAATCTTTGTTATATGTTATAAACACATGTGCAGAACCTCCACATAAAAACTATATGTATATATAGTAATTAACTATTAATTCAATTGATTTTAAACTGTATGTTAATAGAGATAAATGCTGGGTTATTATATGCACTTTAACCCCAGATTTTGAAAATGTGCCCCCCTTGAACAGCTTTTAATTCTAGATTAACTGAAAATAATGACATGACAATTTATTGCTTGCCCAGTCAGCTGGGGTGGTAGAATACACTGACTATGTCTCTGCAGAGGGATAAAACACCTCCAATGAGTGTCCTGTATATGACACTAAACAACCTGAGATTGAGACTCCAGCAGTGCTGGAGCTTTGGGGAATGCAGAATACCCCTTCATTGTCATTGCTCTCAGATCCACCGTGGCCCTGAGTGCTAGCACCTGATAGGGTCCTATAGAACTGTTTGACATTTAAACTGAGTGCAAAGAAATGACTTATGCTAAATTGAATTGTTAGCAATAGAACTGTTTGATCATTTAACTGTGTGCATCTACAAAATGTGTTTTCATGTCATATATTTAATATATATGTAAAAACAGCATTTGGCATTAAATAACCAACAATGGTTGATATGCCAGAAAAACAAACCAAGGCAAACCAATTTATTGAATACTTCCACTGATTGGTTGACATTATATATTGCTCTGTTTGTTTCTCATGGTACAAACACTTTAACGACTCTAAATCGAAAAACAATTACCTCACTTAATATGCAATTTTATGTGAAAGCAATGAAACTAAAAACCAAGGATAACATCAACAGAAATTTCATAATCAGGATTGGAGAGTTGTACATACTGTTTTTACATTTTTAAAATCAATGAGGAAGTCTGTTCACATGAATGGTTTAAATCATGTACTTGTAAAAGCAGAAATTTATGATCACTTGACAGTTGAAAAAAATTGAAGTGGCTAAACACATGATGAAGAGTATCAAATTAAATAGACTAAACACATGAAGAAGAATATCAAATATCATATTTGACTCTCTGCAAATTGTACATTGAATATTTTCTTACAACTTAAGTTTAAAGAAAAAAAAAGGTGATTAAATGATCCTGTTTAAAACATTTATCTAAATAATGTAACTTTTGATGACCGTAAGATAATGTTAACTAATCTGGAAGAAAATATTACCTTGATTGAACAAGGGGGTTTTGTTTAAAAGCTAAATGCAATTGAAGATAGTTGGTGAAAATTGGCTGTGTTTTACAGAAACTGAATAACAATGTTTTGAGTGTCTTTCATTATTTCTTTGTGCAACTAAAAAAAAAAAAAAAAAAGATACTGGAAGCTTTAACCTATTATTACTTCAAGTATTAACAAATTATTTTTTCTGCTCTGTCAGCTGGGGTTGTAGAATACACCAACTGCATCCCTGCAGAGGGGTAAGACCTCATCCTATAACGAGTGTCCTGGATATGACACCAAGCTGCATCTGATGGTGAGACTTCAGTCCAGGAATTTTGAGGAATGTGGAGTACTCTTTCATTGCCAATACTCCTGGGTCCACTCTGACCTGGAGTGGTAGTACCCATTAGGGTCCTATCTATGAGTCAAATAGAACTGTTTGATGATTTTAACTGGGTACAAACAAATGACTGATGTTAAATTGAATGGTTAGTATTACATAGCAATTCTTGAAACCTTTTAACTGTGTGCAAATAAAACTGTTAGTGTTAAATGGCTTCAAGTATTGCTATTTTAAGTGAGTTCAAACAAATGATTAATACAAAATAGAATTATTGATGTTAGATAGGAATACTTGAAACTATTAAACTGTGTGTAAAAATTGAATTATTGGTATTACATTGCAATATTTGGAACAATTTTACTGTGTACAAATGAATTAATAGTGTTGGATTGTGTTAAATAGCAATACTTGAAACCACTTCACTGTATGCAAACAAATGATTAATATCAAATAGAATTATTAGTATTATATGACAATACTTGAAACCATTTAATACTTAATTGTGTGCAAACAAATTAGCTGTAATTCATTTAAAGGTAAGATTACCAACTATTCACTTGCAAATCATATGTATAACTGTTCAACTATGTTCAAACAAATGACTGATATTAAATTGTTAGTGTTATATAGCAATACTTGAAACCATTTAACTGTGTGCAAACAAATGAGCTCTGGCTTGTTTAAAAATGTTAT
The DNA here is from genome assembly GCA_963585895.1 of Sepioteuthis lessoniana. Classification (NCBI taxonomy): domain Eukaryota; kingdom Metazoa; phylum Mollusca; class Cephalopoda; order Myopsida; family Loliginidae; genus Sepioteuthis; species Sepioteuthis lessoniana. The sequence continues at coordinate 57,380,818 of OY757943.1, forward strand.
CTACAAACTATGCATTCACAAAGCATATATATTTGATATATCTATAAATAGGAATTGGCATTAGATAACCTGAAAGGGTTGATATGCCAAAAACCCTAACCAATCGACCAAGTTATTTCGTTGCACACAATCAACAAAGCTACTCACGTTGATGCTTGTTTGCCTTATGGAGATGTAGGCTTTGAAATGAGAGGAACCTAATGTATGGCACTTTTTTACCTGGGAGGGAACTTCAGTATAAATAAGACTGATGTACCATTTTGTGTCAAAGAAGCAGACCATGGGATTGAACATGAGAATCGGGCCATGAAAGTAATTGAAGGAATATGTGGCTTAACCAGTAACATAAAAGCTTTAGAACAATTCTTCTGAAATCAACTTGCAACTGATGTAAGTATGAGTAAGTGATGTTAATATATACCTAGCGAAGGTGTGGACTGCTATCAATATGTTATCGATCGTATGGAAGTCTGATCTACCCAATAAAATGAGAGTTCTTCCAAGCCGTGTTTGTATCAATACTACTTATGGATACACCACATAGACGCTAACAAAATGCATGGAGAAAAAGCTAGATGAGAACTACACAAGAACTCTAGGAGCTATATTGAACAAATCCTAGAAGCACAACATCCAACAAAAAAACAGCTGTACTGCCACTTACCTCCCTTCTCAAAAACCATACAAGATGAACTCAATATGTAAGACACTGCTGGAGAAACTACAACAAACTCACACATGGACATGCCAGTGTTGGCTGACCAGCAAGAACTTATTTACCTCAGCTCTGTGCAAACACAGGATGTAGTTTGGAAGACTTGATGGGAGCAGTGGATGATAGGGACAGATGGAGAGAAAGAGTCAAGGAAATCCTTGCTGTTGATGATGAAGAGTAAACAGGATTACTACTATCACCTTTCAAATGGAACTTACCAAAATCTTACATAAACTACCGAAAGATTTTCTGCAATGTTACATTCATTTAATATGAATTTTGAAAGTAATTACATCATTAAGGTAACAACAAAAGTAATTCTACCAAAAGAAGCTGAAAGGTCAGAAAAATGAAGGAGAATGGCTCTATGATTATTAGATTGATGAGTGTCTTACCGGTGAGAAGTGTGCAACTAAATAAAGAAAAGAAACTTAACTGTTCCCATCATTAATGAAGATTAGAAGTTTTAAAAGAAAGACTTCATCAGGTAAAAGAAGAAAAAAATTTGACTATGGTTTTTGATTGCATCTAGGACCCAAACAGAAATACAATTACCAGAAATATTTGCATAATACAAATTCACACTTGTTCCTCGACCAATATTCAGCATGGTTGAAAGGTTATTGTACTGTTAACACTAGTGTAAATGTAAGAGTTTGTGTTTCAACTGGTATAGTTTTTTAGATTGAACTTTGCCTCCCACACCAGTCGCTTCCGGGTGGAAGGTGCGGGAGGAACTTCCGGCCTGAACACTGGCTGGCGCGAATTCGGTCTTTTTCAAATTGCCCGACACGTGAGACTGACGTTTTTCTTTGTGGGTCACTAGCAAGGCAAAAAGAGTTTTCACCTTGGAGATTGTATAGTTGAAGAATGTATAGTTGGAAAATGTGTACGCTTGTTTTTTACGCTGAACACGTGCGTGAATAAAGATATACAACTTCATCAGTATGAGACTTGTGTCTTTGATTTTTGACCCCAGTTGCTGCCGTAAAAGCTAGTATTATGCATAGTATAGAAGACATGTTCAATACAAATGAATCTGATGGTTTGGTTTGGTTTCTTTGTTTAATGGCATATCAACTCTTTTTAGGTTATTTAATGCCAAAGCCATTCTCCTAGAAGAACAGTAATGGTACTATTCAACCCATAGCTGGGAGGATAAGGGGGTTCATACCTTTCCCAAGGGTATTTGCCCGAAAGTGAACGTAATAGAACGACTGGAGTACGAACTTGCGTACTACGATTCCGCAGTCCATCGCTTTAACCATTACACCACAAGGACAACCCCCAAATGAATCTGGTGATAAAGCAGTAGATAAAGAAAGCTTCTAAAATACGGATAGTAACAGACGTCATTCTCGATGGCATGGCAGTTGGCTGGACTGTTGATCCGTAAGCTTCACTATGAATCATTTTCTTTTGATATGTTTATTTTGGTGTTCAACCATCACATAAAAAGCTCAGTTAACAAATAAACAAGAGAAAAGAGAAGTGAAACTGATGCTATTCAAGACAATACAAATAGAGAGGAATTTATACTGAAACAATTATTTTCAAACTATAATACAAAGCAGCATATAAGTTTATTTATCCAAGAAAGCAATCAACTTTTTCATACTTAATAAATGGATCTATCATCATCATCATGTCGTGTTGCTAGCACAGATTTCCATGACTCTTTTTTGCCATTCATTTCTATCTTCTATCACTTTTTCAATACGAATGTTCGTGTGAAGGGGTTCATAGGAGAATGTTGCTTATGAGTGCATCCTTCCTTCTACAGCAGTGCCCCGCATGTCTTGTTCGTCTTATTTGGATGGTTTTTAGAGATGGGAGGTAAGTATCCATACGGCTGCTGTTTTGTGTGATATTGCTTCCAGGATTTGTTCAGTATGGCTTGTAGCATCTTTGTGCTGTTCTTGTCTAGCTCTTTCTCTATACACTTAATCAGCGTCCATGTAATGCTTTCATAAAAATGGAGTGATACTATAATTTATGATTCCTATTTCAGCCCTAATATTGAAACATTTGTGTCAAAATATACCAAGTCATTCACAAGAAAAGAGGCTAATATTTTGAGGATTTTAGTAGTATTCAAAATCTCAGCACAAAATCCATTCCATTATGAATTGTATATATTTCTTGACGTGCATGTTTTACTGCTGTTTGTGCATCATTATCCTGAATAATGCTTCACACTAGCAGAGGAATTAACATTAGAAAAATAAACATTGGTTCTGCTTTTGAAACCGTTAGAGAAAAACGTTGCTGCCATTTTAGGAGTTCATGCTAAAACTAGATATAATCAGATGGGAAAATTCAATCAAAAATGAAAATGAACTGCCTCAGATGAGGATTTTCAAGCAATGAAAAACCTTGGGGAACAGATTATTTGTCAAATGAAACAATCCAACGACTAGAGAATTTTGTGATGACATTTTACATTAAAAAATTTAAAAAAAACCCATCCCCAATCAAGTTAAAATTAGAGAAGACTTACACTGGTACCTATTTTCGAAATATCAATATGATGCTGAAAAACTGCCATTCTCTGCTGTTGCCTTATATTTCAAAATACTTAGACATCATTACATGTTGATGATGTGGAAACGGTCCAGAAACATTTATTCTAATCTTCCTTCCCCAACAGATTGTGGATGGGAGAATGAAGATAGATACTTAGAAGCTTGACTTATGAAATTCCAGCTCCTAATTCTACTACAGATATTTGTTCTTGTAAATTATAAAAAGGATTTAATAATAGACAATATTCATGCAAACGTAATCAGCTTGTTTTCATAGATATGTGCATGTGTTAACATTGTGAGAACGAAAATGAGGAACAAAATTATTATAAAACTGATTTAACAGACTGCAACAATCAGAAATGAACAATTATGAACAAACAAGTTAAAAACACTTTTAATTTTTGTATTATTTTGCATTTTAATGTTGCTTATAGTTTCATCAAATATCATAATATCTCACTCGGTTCCTTCTGATATAATCATATCAATACTCAAACAAAAATAACTTTCAGTTAAGCCACTCAGAATATATACCACCAAATTTTTTGCTTTTCAGACTGCATTTATAATAGTGCAACAAAGAATCATATACAGGGTGTCTCAAAATAGATCCAGCTCATTAATATGATAATGATTTATTATTGAGACAAGCACAATGGTGGTCATTTGGAACATGTCCCGTAAAAAATGCATTCTTTCACTTAGAGATATCAAATCAATGTTTTTTTAGAATTTTTATTATATCAACTTCCAGGGCATGCAGTCTTTTTTTGAGTTTTTTTTGTCTCAGTAATAAATCATTATTATATTAATGGGTTGCATCTATTTTGGGACAATTTTGAATAATTTTGTCTCCAAATAAGTCGTGATGCAAAATATTTTTTCCTCTCTTGTCCAAGATATTGTTATCGGGGATTAATAGTTGTTATAGTATACTATTTTCAAATCTAAAACAAAAAAGAATGCAACATTATTCTTAGAAGAGTTATTATCTGTCACATGGGTCCCATGTATATTGAGACACCCTATATTAGCAGTCACATGGGTCCCATGTATATGAGACACCTTATATCTATCTGACTTGTGTAAAATCATTAAAATGTGATATAAATGATAAAAAAAGAGGGTTGAATGAATATGAGTACAGGATTTATAAACAGAATTTTGATATCAATTTATATTAAAGACCTGTCTGTAAAATGTAGATCCTTAAAAGGTCTACTTAAGAACTGTTTTGTTATGTTTGAGTCTTTTTTCAATTGATATATCGTATGTATGCAATGATATTAATCAAATACTTCCAGCGAGAAAATCTAATCAAGATAAACTTTGCAAAATTCTATTATTTGGCTGTTCTTATCTATAATTTGGACACATTAAGGACATTTCTTAAGGTATATGATGGTTATTTATTATGTTTTTATATTCTATACTTACATAAGTTACAACATCAACGTGTTTTCCACTTTTTCAGTGTATAAATAATACATGTAGGGACAGAAAATGTGGTTTTCCTGGTCCAGTGTGTAAAATATTCATACAAGCAAAAAATAGAAATTGGTATTTAGATAATTTTTCATGCTTATACATTGTTTTATTAAGGGAGTTGTGATGTAAGGGTTATTGTCAAAAGAAATGAACCTTGTGACCAGGGTTCAAATACTGGACAAGGTTTTTTGCATTTTATATTATGCTCTTGGGAAAGGTATGCATCCTACTGTTCTCCCTCCTGCTATGGGTAAATAGCAGGACAGACTGGGCTTTTAAACTTTGGTATGACAACTGTTCTTGGAGAAGGAAAATTCTGAATTCAAAACCTGTAAAACTCCTCTAAAAAAAATTAACCTTGTCATATACTACTTGTATGAAGGGTTTGGTCAATACATAAACATTGTTTATTAAGAAAAAAATATTAATTTGAAAAATTGAGTCAAACCACAATTGCCTTTAGACTTCATGGTTAAAAAAAAAGTTTGTGAAGAACTACCAAGACATATATGTAGAAATATTGAGGGCTGGGAGCAATGGGGATATAAATGTAAGAATAAGAAATAATTATTAAGAATTCCTCGAGCCTTATCCAGACTACACTTGCATAACATTGTTGGCCTTAAAGTAATGTCTGCTCTTCATAAGGCCTTACCTGTTCATGAAGATGAGGAAGGGGATGTAAAAGAACAAGATGGAATTATCTCCCTTATTCTAGCTTATATAAAAAAATTTGTCGCTGCCTCCCACCAGACAGGACTTGACACAAGGTCAAAAGCCCAAAGGCCGATTAAAGTGGGGATTAGGGCGAGGGAAGGTCGGGAACGAGTTGAGACTCGAACCCTGCTGGTCTATGCTGCTCATCGGCTCACTTGGTGCAATGTGAGCCTGATGAGGCAAGCAGTTTCACGAACCCAAATGTGGGTCCGGGCACGTATGCCAGATTATGGCTTGAACTAGACAACATGGTCTAGTGCCATACATAGGTTTCTTGGTTTCTTTTTGGTGGTCGATTTTGATTATTCATTTTAGAATATGTGAATTAGGATTTTAATTTGTCTTCATTGTTCCAATGAAATTATTCTGTAGCAGAAAATCTCCACCTCCATTTTTTTTTTTTTTTTTTTTTTTGTCAAAATTTGTAAATAATCTTTTAGATTTGTGAGAGTTAGGAATATATGATCCCTGTGAATGAGATTATACTGCTAATGATTTGTTTTAGTTAAAAACGACTAAGATTGTTAACCTCTACAAGAAGGTTATAAACCTGACAGCTCTGAACAGAATGTTTATAATTTATCTATTATTAATATTGTCTATCTTACAAAATATCCGAGATGAACAAGACACATTGGGACATGTCTGAAAAAGACTGGATGAACGTATAAGCAAAGTTCTCCAATAGGAAGACATCAGAGTTGGCTAACCAGAAAAAAATATAAATTCATCAACTCTATGCAGACACTGAGTACCATCTAGAAAATCTGGTGAGAATGATGGACATTAGGGACAGATGGCATGAGAGGATCTAGGGAATCTGTGCTGTCAGCATGACCTGATGATGACTGTGGTCAATTTGTATTTACGCAACCTCTCCAGGTTGTAAGACAAGGTCAATTTTTTAAATGGAGTAAAGCTGGTTTGAATTCAGTTTTCCTTCTTTCAGACTGGTTGCCTAGTCTGTTCTACTACTATATAGTCAGTATTCATATCAAATGTGGGCACCTTGGGTGTCTGAATTTTCATCCATCCACCTAGCATTCATGTCTTAAAAAAAGATAGCTTCATTTTTTGGGGGGAGGGGGGCTTCACAATGCCCGCTGCCTTGTCTAAAAGGGGTAAGAGTTGGGTTTATTGCCTGCTACTTAAGGCATCATGCTGATAGAACCTAAGCAATTTTTGATTTTACTCCACAGGGAAGTTTGCTTCATGCACAGTATTCCATGTTAAACCAACCTTGTGTCACATATTGGCTTCATGAGAACACAACTAAAATACTATCTTGCATGATTTAATGGCTGGGGGACTAAGTTAGTGGACCATTGTTATTGAGCTTGATTATTACTGGGTACTTATGTTTCTGGCCATGTGTTTGAATTAAGCTAAGCTTAGTAAATGAAAATATATTAAATATGTTTGTGTTCCTGGTAGTTAAAACCAAATGTCTGTTACTTGTATCTATAAAGGTTAACAGGAAGTTTATGTAATTTCTTTAAAGGTTAAAACTATTGTTGTATGAAAATGTTTTGTTAAAAACAGGAAGTGTTCTTTCAAGTGTTTAGTATTAAGTGGATGTCTGTATCAGTCAGCCATTTTTGGTCTTATGTACAAATAATTATATTATATCATTATAATATATATACTTTAACGTATTTACTTTTTCCTCTCATTAGACCAAAAAAAAAAAAAAATTAAACATATGTATATATCAATGTTTGTATATATATATATATATATATATATATATATGGTTTTAGAAATAGGAGGTAGATGGCTATACAACTGTTGCTTCGTGGGTGTTGCTTCCAGGATTTGATCAGTGGAGCGTTCTCATGCTATTCCCATCTAGCTTTTTCTCAATAATACATACATATATATATATATAATGATACCTACAAATGCTGTTTTTGTGACCAGTTTAATTTCAGTATTTTTTTTTCCTGGTCTATCTACGAAAATCATCATTTAGCATTTCGTTAGACTTGGATATTTGGTAAAATAAACAAAGTGGTATAAGTTCACCAAATCAGATTTTTAGTTTTTGTAGTTAAAACTTAAAAATAAAGAAACATTGATTTTTGAGCTAATTGGTAAAAATTTGTAAATTGTGTCTTAGACACAGGTGTCTGTAAGTACAGCTGTATTATTGGCGGCATAGATCCGATATTGCTCCCAGCTCTTTGTAGAATAAGTGAAACGATGCAGCTTGCTTTTGGGTATTCGATAAAATCTAGCAACTTCGTAGTCGTTTTTAATTATTGTTCTCATATCTTCATCAAGTGATGAATAAAAAAACTGTACTGTGTTCAGCAGCTTTCTTAATTCTCTTTTGTACCAATTAGAAATTTTCATTTAATGTAAACTATTATATTGGTTCCATAAGTTTATCTTATGCTTTTCCCTTATGTATTCATAGAATAGAACATGACTGCTTGTGTTTGAATATTACTTCCTGTTATCACCTCAGATAAATAATGGACCATTCTGTTTTGTGAGAAAAGAAAGGGAAGTAAAAGACCAGGTTACCAGAGAAAAAGAAAGCAAATAGAATAAGAAAGAAAAGGAGAAGGAAATGATGATGCTATATATTAGATGCTTATCATCTGCTTGAATGAAAGAAAGAAGAGAAGATAGAGGAATAAGTAAAAGAAAGAAATTAATGTAGTTGAATTTCTCTGTTTTGTCGTCGTCGTCTTCTAAAATGGCAGTGAAACGAAATGCACTCTGGCTAACTCAAAACCAAAAAAACAGCTACACTCAGAAATGCACAGCTTTTATGCCGCCAAGGCTCACACTTATGCAAATGAGTACGGGCTTCGCTTTTGGTACAGTCATGCACGTGCATTGCCATTTCTGTGTCCGCCGCTGTGACATTTACCTCGTTACGCATTCTCTACAATTAAGAAGGCTTAATTCAAAAATTTATTTTTAATGAAAAAAAAAATGACGTGATAGTTCATAATAATAATAATCATCATCATCATGTCATGCTGGTAGCACGGATATCCCTGACCCTCTCTCGCCACTCCTCCCTATTGTTCATCGCCCTAGGCAGGTCTTCAGGACAACATCCCGTATCCTCACATAGCTGCTGAATGTATGTTCGTGCTGGTCGTCCTACTTTTGCACGGCCATGTGTGGGGGCCCATAAGAGTACATCTCTTATGAGTTCGTCCGATACAGGACACAGCTGGAGAAGCAGGGATAAATAATAAAATCTTTCAAAAGTCATCTAATTAGTGAATTTTATTCAAATTTTTGGTACTTATTCATTAACTACTGAAAATTAACAGAACTTTGAATTTGAACTGGTCTAATTACCCTAGTTTATTTATTTGTGAGGAAGTGAATAATGTGTTGTCATAAATAATGCTTATGTTTGTTTTTCTATGAATAAATGTTATTGTTTATTAAATATTTTATAAAGTTTGTGCTTTTGTTTTTTTAACCTTTGTGTTCTGGATATAATGCTATGCGTTCAGTGGTTTTGCTTCAGGTCTGGGGAGTGTGGAGTCACCTTATCATTACCATTTCCCCCAGATCCATTCTGACCCAGAGTGGATAATACCTTTTAAGAGGTAATATTTTAAATATCTTGAAATACATTTGCTCCTAAAACACTGACATTACAAATATGAAGTGTTTACAAATTCCGCATATGGCCAAGCAAAAGCAGGATGACCAGCTCGAACATACATACAGCAGCTATGTGAAGATACGGGATGTAACCCTGAAGACCTGCCAAAAGCAATGAATGATAGGAAGAAGTGGCGAGAGAGGGTCAGGGATATCCATGCTGGCAGCACGACATGATGATGATATTGAGGTAGTCTCCATGGTGTAATGACTAAAGTGCTAAACTGCATCCTCTACTTGTGCTATTATGTTTTCTTTCAGATTGGGAAAGGCGTGAACCTCCTTATTCCTCTCAACTATGGGTTAAATAGTATCATTGCTGTTATACAAAGATGACTTAGGCATTAAATAACCAACAAAGGTTGATATGCCATTAAACAAAGAAACCAGAAATCAATCCTTATCCCCTCCCTAGCTATGGGTCAATAGTATCTTTGCTGTTCTTTTACAAGGATGGCTTTGGCATTAAATAATCTGCTAAGGTTGATATGCTATTAAACAAAAAAAGCAAACTAAAGAATATTGAAACTATATTGTGCATGCAGATTTGTATTAAGAATTACTTGAAGCTAACGGTTATCATTGTGGAAAATGGAATCAACTACCTGTGTTCAAACTCTTTTCAAGGCTCTTTGCATTTCATTTACCAATAATGTCTTTGGGAAAGGCATAAATCTCTTAGTTCTCTGCCAATGATGGATAAATAGTAGGGCAGACTGGGTTCTTTGGCCTTGGAAAGGCAATCAGTTTAGAATTCAAATCACCTGTACTCTGCTTAAAAATTGACCTTGTGTCTCTATGGCTGATGGGTTGGGTAAATTGATACTTGAAACTATAATTGTTTATGAAAGACTCTTCTGATGATAAAGCAATAGTTACTTGAAACCATAAAGACTGACTTGGGGGTGTCTATGTGGCATAATGGTTAAAGTGTTGGACTGTGGAATTGTAGTTAGTTTGAACTCCAGTCATTCTATTACATTCACTTTTGGACAAATACCCTTGGGAAAGGTATGAACCCCCTTATCCTTCCAGCTATGAGTTAAATAGTAGTACTACTGTTTGACAAGAATGGATTTGGCTTTAAATAACCCAAGAAGGTTGATATGCTATTAAACAAAGACTGACTTGGCATTAAATAACCCAATAAAAGAAACCCACTAAATAATTTGGGGGGGGGTACTACTGACTCCCAATACCAACTACTAAATGAATATCTATGTGTTAATAACAAAGAAAGTAATGACTACTAACTGGGCATCTATGTGTTAGCAAAGAAAACAAAGGACTACTACATTCTGGCTCACTGACCAGACAACATTCTTACATTGCTTTTCAGTCTTTTGATCAAGGAGGCATATAAATAAAATAAAAAAATTAACAGCTGAGTTTCATGTAGCATTTGCCTCCTTGCTTAAGGGCTGGGTTTATTGTTCAGTGCTTGAGGTACCGAGCAAAAGAAATATCAATGGAATCTAGCAGTTTTTAAAAACCACCTTGTGGGTGGCTTACTTCTTGCTGAACGCTTCACATTAAACTGACCTTGTATCACATTCTGGTCTCTCGATGAGTCAAAGTTTCTTAGCATGTCCCAATATTGCATCATCCTTTCTCTGGTCTTGTTTATAATTACTTATAAGTAACATATCTCTACATAATCTTTAACCATAAAACAGATATATATATATATATATATATATATATATATATATATATATATATATATTCAGTTATTAGAATTTCTGTTGTTCATTTGTTAACAGAAATCAGTTAACAAGTGATTAAAAGAAATTATGAATATAAATTATTTAATATCTATTAATTAATGATCAGTACCTTAAGTTAAGGCATTGGCTATTAATAAATCTGAGTATCACCAAATCTCTTCAAGTCTCCAGGACTCTTCACAGTATTCTGACTGATCTCAACAATTCTGTAGTTTGGATGGGCTCCACTTGTCCTCTTAATTCCAAGTCTTCCAGTTTCTGAACCAATCCTTTGGTGACTGTACCAAGTGCACCAATTACAATTAGTATAACCATCACTTTCATGTTCCATAGTTTTTTTCCAGTTCTCTAGCAAGGTCTATGTAATTATCTCTCTTTTTGTTTTCTTTCAGTTTTATCCTGTGGTCAGCTGGAATGGCAAAGTCTGCTATTCAGCTTGTTCTCTTTTTTGTTGACTATCTCTAGGTCTGGTCATCTGGCAAAGAGTAGGTGGTCTGTTTGTCTTAAAATCCCAGAGAATTTTGTGTGTCTCATTTTCTAGGAAAAATTCTGGGTTGAGTATATACGATTTGTTTGTATCGTCAAATTCAGACTTCTTGCACAATTCCCAGGGGGATCACCTTCCTCACCCAGTCGGGTCTAGTCTTATACTCTTTTGATGCTAATTTACTGCATTCGCTTATTATATGATTGATCATTTCATCTCACCATATAATCTACATTTGATATTATGTTGCACCTTGTCTATTCTTGCTTTGACATAGTCCCTAGGGTGTTGTTTTCTGCTGTTATCAGAAGAGATTCATTTCTCTCTTAAGGTTTCTCTTTCTCAGCCATGTCCAAGTTTTCTTGTGTGAGATTTTGCTTGTTTGTTGCTTGAAATTTACATACAGTTGTTTTTCTTCCCATTTTTGTTTTCTGGTTATTATTGTGAGTTTTTTTTAAGGCTCAGTAACAAATGAAATGAACTCTTCTTAGCAGCTCAACACTTGGTTATGATATAAAGGATCTAAGTGCATATTGAGAAGAAGAAAGATATTTCCCTCTCAACAATTACCAAGAGAGTGGTAAATTCTATAAAAAGAGTGGTAACTTGACAATTGAGCTTAATACCAGCCAAAGTCAGCTTTTAAGTGAGTTTTTCTAAGAAATAATTCAGTTATGATATAATTATAAGTGAAAGATAAAATTATTTTCAACAACCTTAGCAATTTTGGAATTATATGCAGCTAAATTTCTTTGATGATTAAACTCTTTTTGGATTATTATAACTTATTTTGATCTCTGTGATAAATCTATTTTATATAATTTTTTGTATCGTCATAATACTGAAAAAATGACAAGATTTTTGTTTGCACAATTGATATTAAATGGTCTCTGAGAATAAAGCAATTTCCAATCCAATTTAGTACTTGATAATAGTGTGTGGTGGGGCCTTCATTCATGGATACTTTAATTACCATAATTTCAGACAAGGATATAACTATTAAATACTAATTATTGAATACTTCTCCTTTATTTTTTTACTTTGTATTATAATATGAATTCTGTAAAATGAATGTGCCTCAACACGGAGCTTAATGACTGCCAAGGTAGCTTTTAAGTGAATTGTCAGTAAAGTAAAGTTGGCAACCTGAAGGCTCTCTTTTCATTAGCTACTACACCGAGGTGTCGGGAGGGCACTACTCCATTCCCTGGATTGTTCCACTTTACCCTTGATACATACCTTATATAATGCTGAGTGTTAAGCAAGGTGGCATCAAGTACCTTTTTTTTTTTTGAGTCTTTGGTATGACTCGATCAGAGATTGAACCCTGGTCTCGTGGGCCATTGGCGAACACTAGGCCAATGGGCACAGTTTCTACCCACTCACTGTATACACATTAAAAACTGAAAGGAGGAAAGTCAGCAATGGTGATGGCTTTAGAATGTTTGCATTCCAAATTCCTCTAAAATAAGTGTTAGATGATATGAGCTTGCTAGCATTTTAAAGACGGGCTTAAATTTCATTCCTTCTCCTACTACTCCTCCTCCTTTCTATCTATCAATGTAGGCAAATTGGACCAAAAGCATTTTAAAAATTATTTTGACAGTTTAGTGGTTTCAAATTTTATCATACAATGACACACTAAGAAATAAGTGAAATGACTTATGACGTATACTAACTCTTTATTACTCCAAGTGCATCTCCTGCTGAGAGGTAAGACCACCCCACTGAAAAAAAGGGTGTCTTGAGTATGACACTAAATTGTATCTGGTTGTGAGGTTCCAGTTTTTAGAGTACACTTTCATTACTCCCAGGTCCACTCTGACCCAGAGTGATAGTATCTTTTATAGTCTGATGTATGGGTCAAATAAATCTTTCTTGAAATTAGTATGAAGTAAGAATATTTGAAACCGCATAACTATGGGGCAATTATTAGTATTTGATAGGAATACTTTATAACTGTGCAAACAAATTATTATTATTATTAAACAGGAATAGTTATTTGAAGCCATATAATTGCATGAGAAAAAAAACAACTTTGGTATTAAATGACCTAACGAGGGCTGACTTTTAAAACCAACCAACTAACCAATTTATTGGTATATATTAAATCCATAACCATGGTATGGAACTAAGCTTAAGACTCAAAATATTTTTCTGTATATTTAAGAGAAAGTTGCAGTGCTGCATAGTGTATATTAGGATATAATTAAGGTATTTCAAGGTTTAAAATTAGTTATTCATTTATCTGCTTGTGTGTGTGTATATATATATATATATATATATATATATAATAACTGTGTTGGTTGTCACTAAATCACTTTGCAGGTTTGTGTCGAACCTAGTGCAATATAATATGGAGAGTGCTCAATATCTAGGATAGAGCTATTATAATAATGATAAATAAATATATATTAGATATATATATATATATATATAATTCCATGGAATTTAGACTGTGACCCTTGGGTTTCATGTTGTTTTGTAAAAAAACAACTATCATCAGGCAGTTAACAAAATGAAATGAATCAAAAATCAAAAAAAAATACAGTCAAAAACCGTTGGGATTTTGTAGGAATCTTTACGTGTGATATGTGTGTGTGTATGTGTTTGTGTGGGTTATAGTTACATATTATTGTGTGTATGTGTGGGTGGCATATTGTGTATGTGAAGATACAAACACAATGCATTGTTTTGTTCCTTAGTTATAGTCACCTATACATACAGAAAGAAAATAATGTTACCAAAATAAGATACACCGACGACTTTATATCCAGTTAAAACAACACGCCGGTGAGGTGCCAGTTCTTGAGTTCTGGGGAATGTGGAGTACTCTTTCATTCCCCTGACTCTCTGGTTCACTCTGACCTGGACTGGTAGTACCTGTTAGGAACCTATTGATGGGTTAAATAGAACTGTTCAATCATTTTCTCAGAATCCTTATTATTATTAGATATTTAAAACTATATACCTGCATGCAAATCATTTGTATTAGGGATACTTGATAAATAGAATTATTAATATTAGAGAGAAATACTTGAAACTATTCAACTTTGTTTCAAACAAATGATTAATAATATTGAACAAGTCCTGGCGACAACACCCCACAAGACGCCAACTGTACGGCCACCTGCCTCCCATCACGAAAACTATGCAGGTCAGACGAGCCAGACACGCCGGACACTGCTGGAGAAGCAAAAACGAGCTCGTAAGTGACGTACTACTATGGACCCCCACATATGGCCAAGCAAAAGCAGGACGACCAGCCCGAACTTACATACAGCAGCTATGTGAGGACACAGGATGTAACCTAGAAGACCTGCCGGAGGCGATGAACGATAGGGAAAAGTGGCGAGAGATGGTCAAGGATATCCGTGCTGGCGGCACGACATGATGATGATGATTAATGTTAAGGTTTGAAATTTCTGATTTATATTTAAGCTCTTTCTCTCTCTACACAATCAGACATTGTGTAATAATCACAACAGTTTTCACTATATGTGTAGACAGAGCTCAAAAATAAATTAGAAATATTTTGACAGTCATTTAATCTGGGGTATAATGAATTTTTTTTTTTTTTGTGTGTCTCCTCCCAGTTTTGTATCTCCTCTTTTTTTCTTTTTTTAAATCTAATTTTCTTCATTTTACCAATGATTGACTTTGAAGAAGTGTCGGTTGAAAGGAGCCTAAGTTTTATATTTTTTTAAATAAATTTTTACTCATTATTAAAACTATGTTCCCTATTTTACAACTTTATATATATCTATATATATCACTGTAATCTTTACGTAAGGTTATTAAGAAATGTTGTAATTCCCTAAATTATTATTAAATCTGGAGTTTTACTTTGGAATGTATTTAGAATTTAAAAATTTAAAAAATTTGATTTACTGTAGACAGTGAGTTTTGAATGTAAGTTCAGTTACATTATCGTAATTCTAACCAAAAATAAAAAGAAAAACCGGAAGTGGGTAAATGGGGAGGAAACTCTTCACCCCTCTTGTACACCCTCCCACCCTATGTCTATTCTGACTATAATTATTTTATCCATTAGATCTGAAGAAGTCCTGTTATTTTTGGTGTTATTGATTCATATCAATACCCATAACAGGATGGAAATAAATTTATAATCCTAATGTGACCAGTTTTTTGTTTTTCTTAAAGGATATATATATATATATATATATATATATATATATATATATATAGGTGAGAAAGTAGTTATACATTTATTATTGAGAAAATGCGGATATTTGGTTCATAATCTTTTATTATTTTATTTAAAGTACCTGCTCTAACTAGCCACCCTATGTGAGCCAATGAATACTTGTTTTTTTTTTTTTTTGTTTACTTATGTCATCTCTATTTTAAACATTAACATCCATAATAAACTCTTCCAAATTCAGCCCACCTTGGGAGAATGGAGACCAGTTTTTAGAAAATCAAGAAGAGAATAAGTCATTATATCCCGATTGCGCATTGGTCATACAAGGCTTACTCACTCTTTCATACTGAAACAGGAACCACAACCACAATGTTTGACCTGTGTGATGTTGAATTCTACTCTTACCTGAAGAGATCGATATCTCGATCATTGTCCTCTGTAGAAGGTTGTTACATAGAATGTGTATCGCTGAGGGCAGTCTGGCACTTGACACTCCACAAAATAAATCCTGGTCAAGACTCCTATTTTGGGCGTATGATAAACGGACAAATAATGTGGAGGTTAATTCAGGGCTAGACTGACCTCAGACATTGGTAAGGGGGTGCCAATTCACTTTCACATACATCACCAAGTCCTTTGTCTTCCTCCCCCCTCAGATCACGGAAGAACAAACTTCTCGGTTAAATAATATTAACTGTAGACAGATTTCCAAAATTCTTTTGTAATGTTTAAGGAGGCAGTAAGACGTTTAGCGAGAATTAATGAAGGCGGTATGAGGCTGCGACAGATACATTCAAAAGAAGACAAATCAATAGAGGAAAGAACACAACCAAAAGATTTCAACACAAGGATGTATTTAAAATATAACAAAATTTTAATAGGTGATGATTAAACAAATAATGATGAAATTTAAGAAACAGTTACTTTTTCTTTTCTCTTTTCTTTTTAAAATACCGGCAATATTAAGCCAACAGGAAAACATCAAACAAAAATGTCTCTCAACAGTCCTTTTTCTTCTTTCTCTTTTTTCTTTCTTTATTTTTCTCTTACTTGAGTAAAAGTAACGCTGGTTCTAACGCTGGCTTTATCCAAACTAAAATTCTCCTTCAAATTTCTCTAACACATGATGGCCTTTTTAGCGCAAAGAGCCTGTAGACCAATCATCGGACTTTTCCTCTTCCACCACCTCGCCGGGTCACGCCACTTGATTGACCTCCACTTCTTTCATTCAACAGACTAAAGGGCACAGAGTGCAGATAGCTTGCTCTTTCTTTCCCCTACCATTTTAACTGTCAGTCTTAATGCCTGTTGATTCAAATAAAGGCCTAAGGGTATTGACGTCCCCTTCCCTCTCTCTTTGTAGCATACCATGTCACACCTGTCAGATAACTTGCACAGTTAAACACATTCTTATAGAATTCAGAGCTTTCACTCTCATCAGAAAGTGATTTTTCAAAGTGAATAGTTTAACCGATTTGTTCAAAAACGTCAAAATAGATGACGTTCTGTCCTTCTTGAGAGTGACAAGGTTGTATGAAAAAATATGAGGAATTAAATCTAGTTAGTCATGTGCAAGCAAATGAAATCCTGCTGATAGAAAATTTTACCTACTCAGTATTCATTTGGAAATCTTTGGTTGAATGTATATACATATAGACAGAATTTAGCATTAAATAACCTACAAAGGTTGATATGCTATAACACCCAAAAAACCAACCAACAACCTATTTTTGATAATACATAACTCGTTAATTATCTGTTTTTTTTGGGGGGGGGGTTCCTTTTGTTTTATAACGACTGTATATCTATTTTTGTACCTTCTGTATATATTTAAAAAAATGTCTCTTTATATATAAAACACAACATGACTATTTATTGGTCACCAAACCATCAGCCTACCAGCCCAGTTGGCTTATGCTGTAGAATACACCAACTGCATCTCTGCAGAGGAGTAAGCCTCCCTTCCCACTACCAGCAAGTATCCTGGATATCACATTAAAACATATCTGATGGTGAGACTCCAGTCCTGTAGCTTTGAGGAATGTGGAGTACTCTTTCATTGCCATTGCTCCCTTGTCCACTCTGATCCCCAGCATGGTTGCACCTGCTAGGGTCTTATCTATGAGTCAAATAGAAACATTTGACATTCAAACTGTGAGCAAACAAATGACTTATGCTAAATTGAATTGTTAGAAATAGAATTCTTTAATCATTAAACTGTGTATAAACAAGTGATACATTGCAATACTTGGAACCATTTAACTGTGTGCAAACAAATAAGTAATGTTGAATAGAATCATTAGTGTTGAATATCAATACTTGAAACTCTTTAACTGTGTGCCCAAATGAAATTATTAGTATTACATAGGATCATCTGACTGTGTGCAAACAAATGAATAATTTGATTAGAATAATTAGTGTTAAAGAGCAATACTTGTAACCACTTCACTGTCGGCAAACAAATGATTAATATTGAATAGAAGTGTTAGATAGAAATACGTGAAATGCAAACAAATGATTAATATTGAATAGAAGTGTTAGATAGAAATACGTGAAATGCAAACAAATGATTAATATTGAATAGAAGTGTTAGATAGCAATACGTGAAATGCAAACAAATGATTAATATTGAATAGAAGTGTTAGATAGCAATACGTGAAATGCAAACAAATGATTAATATTGAATAGAAGTGTTAGATAGCAATACGTGAAATGCAAACAAATGATTAATATTGAATAGAAGTGTTAGATAGCAATACGTGAAATGCAAACAAATGATTAATATTGAATAGAAGTGTTAGATAGCAATACAAGAAATGCAAACAAATGATTAATATTGAATAGAAGTGTTAGATAGCAATACAAGAAATGCAAACAAATGATTAATATTGAATAGAAGTGTTAGATAGAAATACGTGAAATGCAAACAAATGATTAATAGTAAATGGAATTATTCATGTTAGAAATACTTTAAACCATTAAGCAAAAAAAATGAACTCACACTTGGCAAATTGGAACTAAAATGTTACTGTTCACTAAAAAAAAAGACACTAAATAAATGACTGAAAGTTACTCTTCTTCGGATGATGAATGTAAGTATTACATTTCTATAAAATTAAAAAAGATATTTATGCAGACATTTTCTCTGTGGGATATTCTGGACAAGTATCAATTTTTCCTCATATACACAAAGCATTTTTTAATGTATTAGAAACATGATCTTACTAATAACAAAAAATTTCATTGTTATGTTAAAATAGTTTTTTGTATTTGTTATATTATTTGGTTTTAATTCTATCAATTGAAAGCACTGTGTGTGATTTCCTAGACATTACTTAATTTAGAAAATAATAACTGGCTCATTGGCCTCGTGGGTAGAGTGTTCGCCAATGGTCTGGGAGACCTGGGTTCAATCCCAGGTCACGTCATACCAAAGACTTTTAAAATGGTACTTGATACCTCCTTGCTTAACACTCAGCAATATAAGGTACGTATCAAGGGTAAAGTGGAGCAACCCAGGGAAAGGGGTAGTGCCCTTCCTCCACCTCGCTGTAGAAGCTATTGAAAAAGGAGCCTTCTGGTTGCCAATTTTACTTTTTAGAAAATAATACTTTCTAACCATTTAGCAAAAGTTATTTCACATACACCTACATCAATGTTAACTCTTTCTACCCCAGATTGATATTGAAACTGATACTTAATGCCATCAATCAGAGGATAAATAAACTATTGTCATACAAAAAAAATGCTTGAAGAAAACAAAAAAAAAACTAAAAAAAATAACGTAATGAAGCCCTAAAAAATAGATTCCAGAAAAGACTAGAATACTTAGACCCAGAGAGCACCAGCACAACAGAATGAGACTGCACCGCTAAAAGAAATAATGGGTGCAGAAACAGTAATCATAATAAGGTAGGTGAGAAATGACAATTATGGGGTGGAACGATAAAAATGTCATCCTAAAGAATACACAGCACATCCAGGTACACTTTGGTGTTGACTTTCAAGCCGACTACAAAGATGTGAGGTGGCATGATGTGGCCCTCACTTGAAACCACACCATAACCGTAGACGGAAACTTTGTTTTCATCACCCTGGGCACGTACCTGTTATTCATGGCAATCCAGATTTGCATTTTGAGGGTGCTGGCAATGGTCCTGTGGTCTTAACTTGGATCGGTAGAGAACATGAGTTGTACAGCGGCATATCTCCGATATCGCTTGTTGAACATTGTGTCACTTTCATACATGATAGAAGGCTCCTATCGCTCTTGGGATTTGTACACAACTGGCCAACTAGTAGATAGTCAGCAACAAAAAATAAAACCGGTTTTCATTAAATGGAAATGGAATCATGTTGTCTTTTCTAGGGCGACAATTTTATCGTTCCACCCTGTATCATTCGAATAGAAAATGTAGGAACAGAAATAGAAAGGTAATTTGGTTTAAACGCTACCCCCACTCCTGCAAACTCTTTAACATTAACATAGGAAAGTACTTCCTAAACTTTTTGGATAGACACTTCAATAAGGACAACCCACTTAGTAAAATCTTCAATAGAAACCCAATAAAAATTAGTTACTCATGTACCGCAACAGAAAACCGAAGTGTAGGGGAGGGCGCTACTCCTTTCCCTGGATTGCTCCAATTTATCCTTGATACATATCTTATATTGCTGAGTGATAAGCAAGGAGGTATCAAGTACCATTTTTAGATTCTTTGGTATCATGCGACCAGAGATTGAACCCAGGTCTCCCGGACCGTTGGTGAACACTCTACCCACTAGGACAATAGTACCCTGTAATTGTAGGGAAAAAAAAGATGACTGCACCAACTCTGAGACCGTAGTATACTAAGTGTCCAGTTTCCCCATGTAACATAGTAATTATGTAGAAAGAGTTTACATAGGAATTTCCTCAGGGAATGAGTAATAAGTAAAGTAAAGTCAGCGACCATAGTCGAGGGTGACCCGAAGGCTCCCTTTTCGATAGCTACTACACCAAGGTGTAGGGGAGGGCGCTACTCCATTCCCTGGATTGCTCCACTTTACCCTTGAACCGTACCTTATAATGCTGAGTGTTAAGCAAGGTGGTATCAAGTTCCATTTTTAAAGTCTTTGGTATGACTCGACCTGGGATTGAACCCAGGTCTCCCGGGCCATTGGCGAACACTCTAACCGCTGGGCCAATGTCCCAGTAAATGAGTAATAAAGGTTACATAATCATTGACACTCCTTTTCTAATCTGCAACTTTAGAACCAAACAGCCCTTTGGGAGCTTAAAATAAAGTAGAAAAATAATTAGACAATCTTGGTTGGTTGTTTGGATTTTATGGCATGTCAACCTTTTCAGGTTATTTAACGCCAAATCCATTTTTATGTAAATAATCTGTTCCATTTAAAACAATTCAGTTTAATTGTCAAAAACATTTTCATTTCAAACTATTCAAGCAGTTATATGTAACAATTCAGTTAAGTGTAAATACAGTTTTAATGTCGAAAAACAGTTCTATTTCAAATAATTCAGTTAAGCATCAGCACATAGTTTAAGTGTAAGTACGGTTTAATTGTCAAAAACATTTCTATTTCAAGCTATTCAGTTTACTCAATTCATTTTAGCATAAGTATGCTGTTAGTTCTATTTAACCCATAGATAGGGCCCTATCAGGTGCTACCACTCCGGGCCAGAGTGGACCTGGGAGCGATGGCAATGAAGGGGTACTCCGCATTCCCCAAAGCTCCAGCAATGCTAGAACCTCACAATCAGATTGTTTAGTGTCATATCCAGAACACTCGTTGGGCAGGGGGTCTTACCCCTCTGCTGAGGTGCAGTCAGTGTATTCTACAGCCCCAACCGACTGGGCAATAGACAATCTTGACAGCTTCAATAGCAGTTACAACCTATGTATAGACCTAAAAAATTAGTATAATCAATTTTAAGGATCCCATTGCTATTAAGCAAACAGAGTGAACTAATATTGAAATGTAGACACAAAAATAAGTTTGAATTAACCTGATAGGGGCAGCAAAGGAGAATAGCACAACAGATTAGAAGGCCATGATGCATAGACTGGATGAAATTAGTTAACGTAGTACAAGAAGCGATTTGGGCATATAACAAATTAATTCGAGAAATAGCCAGTGGAGGGGGGGGGCTCTTTATTGGAAGGAATTACCAAGTGAATACGAAAAATCTGATAGCATGAGAAAAAGTTTAAATTTGTTAATTTAATTTCTATCTTTTAGTTGCTATTAGATTTTCTCAAATTTGACTCTAACACCACCCATAGAGACTTACATAAAACTAACGTAATAACTATGAGAAAACACTTTAAGAGATAAATAGGTAAAGTGAGATAAGTTGTCCAGGCAGATAGGAATTAAAAGGACAATAATTTGGAACCAAACATAAATTGTACTAAAACTTTAAAAGTTACCGTGAAAACCACACATAGTGACATGGAGGGGCACCTTTTTATGTCTTTATTGTTTTACTACCTTTCTTTATTCACCTGATCATTCCCCCTTCTCCTTTTTCTTTCCTTTTTCCCTCCCTTATCCTTGTTCTTCTTTTTCCCTTTTTAAATATTTATATATCTATATATATATATATATATATATATATAGTCTTCTATAATATATTTCTTGTAAATTAGTTTATTTTTACTTAAAAGTGAATCTTAGTAAAATCTATATTGTAATAGTTTCATCTTGTTACTCAATAAACAAAGTGGAAATATAAATATTGGTAGTTTTTTCCTTCTTTGTTAAGAAAGTTTCAATAATTAAATTAAGTTTGGGATAACAAACGTGTGTGTAATATATATTTTTTTTTTCATTATCAATACTGCTGTATGGATACACTACATGTTTGGAGAAAAAGTTTGACAGTAATCTGCAAGCAATATTAAACAAGTCCTGGAGGCAGCACACCACAAAGCAGTAGCTATACGGCCACTTACCACCCATCACGAAAACTATACAAGTTAGACGAACCAGACATGCAGGACACTGCTGGAGAAGTAGGGATGAAATCATAAGTGACATACTCCTGTGGACCCCTTCACATGGATGAGCAAAGGCAGGACAACCAGCTAGAACCTATATGCAACAGCTCTGTGCCGATACAGGATGTAGCCTTGAAGACCTACTGGGAGTGATGGACAATAGAGACTGGTGGTGAGAGAAGGTCAGGGAGATCCATGCTGGTGGTGCGACATGATGATATATAATTTTAATGCATTAAGAATCTTAGGATTCAAAACAAATTTTCTGCCAGAAGGGATGTTGCATTTCAAAATCTTTTAACATGCACCATCCGAAAAAGAGTAATTTTCATTCCTTTGCTTTATTGATTCTCTTTTTTCTTTTTTTTTTCTTTTTTGCCTTGAACAGCCAAATTCTAAAATGATATCTTCAACCAGGTAAAATTTGGCCATTAATAATGTTTCTTGTTTCTTTCATCTTTCTTCCCCTCAACCACAAAGAAAGAGTTGTTTCAATGACCAATTTGTAAGTTTGGGTCTTAACTGTTTATGGAAAAAAAAGGGATAATGACTGAAACTTATTTTTACCTGGAGACTGAATCTAAGTAATATGTTTCTTTATCTTTATCTCTTTTTTTTTTTTTTTTTTTTTTTTTTGTGCATTAAAACAAAATGAAAATAAATTATCATGGGTCGTCTAGTGTAGTTCTCTAACGTATTGGATTACGACTTTGTAGTGTGTTTGGACACTAGTTGCACTATTACACTGACTTTTAGACCAATGCCATTGGGAAAGGTATAAAATCATTTATCCCACCAGCTATAGGCTAAATAGTACCACTGCTGTTCTTCTATAAGGATGGCTTTGACATTTAATAACCCATGAAGTTTGATATGCCATTAGACAAAGAAACCAAACAAAACCTTGGGTGGGCTATTCTGTATAAGTAATGATGGATGGGGTGGTTATGTTAACTCCAAAATTTAAATTGTTACCTTTCACTGTGTTAGTAAGTAACTGACTGTGATCCCCTTTAAAAGTCGCACAAGTCTTTTGCTTGACTGCCTCTCATACTGACAGCAAGATTGACCGTTGTCAGTCACACAACCTGGCACCAAGTTCACTGGTGATGGTGGTAGGTATCTTACACTATACTCAGATCTTAGATAGAAATGCCCAGTAGTGAGACTTTGATCTGAGGTTGAGTGTACAGATATTATTCTCTGATCCTAAGCAGAATTTCTCTATAGAAGTAATCACCTCAAAAAGAAGCATATCATTCTTGTAAATAAAACACTTATCAGATCAGTTGATTATGCATAGGATTATATCAACTAAATAAGATAAAATATCTGGTGAGGTATTAAGAATTGACATAAAGAACAAATGATTAGTATGGATTCTAACATTAAGTGTAGAAATTTCACCTCTGGTGGTGAAATGGTTAGCAAGCTAGACTAGCAAACCTACACGAGTGAGTTCGAGTCTCATTGTGTGCCACATTCATTTGGCCTTGTGCTACATCGAAGCAAAGAGCTTCGTAAATTACTGCTGTTAAACTAAGGGGTGCACCTGGTGGTGTAATGGTTAGCAAGCTAGACTAGCAAACCTACATGAGTGAGTTTGAGTCTCATTGTGTGCCACACTCATTTGGCCTTGTGCTACATCGAAGCAAAGAGCTTCGTAAATTACTAAGTGTAGAAATTTCAAAATATTTTTTGTCTTGATTCATAGTGACTGTAATTCCTTAGATATAAACTGAGGTTGTGCATTTATTTTTGGCCTAATGGAACAGCAGTGACATTTCTAATCAAATTATTTTATTGTTTTCGTGGTCAAGTCTTCAGAAGGAAACTTTTAGTGATACAGGTACAGCCAAGAGAAGAAGCCATTGTTTGGGGATAAAGAAAGGCCTTCTTTTTTTTTTTTTTTTTTTTTTTTTTTTAAATTGCTATTAGTTTAAAAGTAGGATATACAGTGTTGGACTTACTATAAGCTATAGCTTAGAGGTGTACACCCTCAGGGCTTCACTTTTCATTTGATCATTAGTTTTTATTTTTTAACTCTAATTGATCAAAAATTTATATATATATATATATATATATATATATATATATATAAGTTGACTGGCTGTAGTCAAGGGCAATCCGAAGAGTCCCTTTCCAATAGCTACTACTCCAAGATATAGGGGAGGGTGCTATTGCTTTCCCTGGAATACTCCACTCACCCTTGATCCATACTTTATAATGCAAGGAGGCATCAAGTACCCTTTTTTTTTTCTTTTTTTTTATGTTTGTTTGTTTTGTTTTACGGCATATCAACCTCATCGGTCATTTAATGCTGAATCAAGTTAAAGAAAATAAGTCTGAAAAGAAGTTCAAAGGAGAGGTCTTAGGAATTAATGATAAACTTTAATAAGTTGGTTATTTTTTTATTATTAGGAATTTATTTGTAGGGAATCATGATCATAAAAAAAGCCAAAAAAAACAAACTGTGAAACTGATTGGGGAAGGGATCAGGTTGAATATATCTAGTAAAGAAAGGGTTTATAGAAGTAATTTGGTCTTATTGTAAATTTCTTTAGATTCTTGTGTATAACTTCACTGTCTTTAGAAATGATATCACATTATTTATTTCAGTGTTTTGGAACAGTTCCTTCATATTGTTTGCAATATAAAAGGTTTTTTCTTATATGGACTAGGTTGGTACATTCAATAAGAATGTGCATTGCGATGTATTTGGTCTGACATGCATAACACATTGGTTGTTGTTTTCCTTTTAGTAAATAAGAGTGTGTTATTCTTGTATGACCTATCCGGAGTCTGGACAATGTAAACTCCTCTTTTTGTTTTGTTTCCATTCCCCCAGTGTGGGTTTAATTTCTAATAATTTATTATTTTCATTATTGTTCCAGTGTTGTTGTCTTTGCTGTAGTATGTATTTATTTATTTTCATTTTAAAGTCTGTATGTGGTATTTTAAATTTCTTATCAGACCTGGCTGCTTTATCTGCTTGGTCATTTCCACTGATGCCAGTATGACTTGGGACCCAACATATCTATATATCATTGTCATTTGATAAATTCAAATTTTTTTTTTTTTTTTTTTTTTTTTTTTTTTTTTAAGTTTTTGGTATGACTTAACCTGTGATTGAACCCCAGTCTCCCCGACCATTGGCAAACACTAACCATTATGCCAATGGGACAGTGTGTGTGTGTGTGTATATATATATATATATATATATATATTTTATTCTTTATCATTATTTTATCTAGATTTTTCAGAGGAGGTCCTCAAATTTCATATATCTTAGTCTCAGAAGCTAAATGTCCAGCTTAGTTATGGGACACTCTGTGAGAATGAAACTCACTAACAATGGTCTGCTAATCTAGCTTGCTAACTATTACACCACATGATATGTTCAAAATCCAGTCCTTCATAAAGAATCTTTCCTTCTCAATTGTGGTTCTGTTGGCAGGGCTAAGAATATGCTGACAGCATTCACTGAAGAGGGTAAAACCTCAACAAAAAGAGTGTCCTGGTATTACACAAAACTCTATTCAGTGGTGAGGCTACAGTTCCTAATCTGTAGAGAGTATGGAATTCCCTTTCATTGCTATTAATTACTCCCAGATCTACTCCGACCCAAATCGGTAGTACCTATTAGTGTCCCATTCATTTTAGATAAGAATACTTGATACCATATAACTGTGTACAAATTATTTGAATTCAGAATAGTTATTTGAAGCTATAATTGTTTACTAAGGATTTTTATTATTAGTTACTTGAAACTATATAACTCTAAGCAAGCCAATGATTACTATTAGATAGAAATAGTTACTTGAAATCATAGAATTGTGTATAAATTATTAGTATTAGATTGGAATACTTGACATCATATAACTCTAATGGAAATTGTTATTTAATAGGAATACTTACTTGAAACTAGATGTGTGTGTGTATATATATATATATATATATATATATATATATATATATATATATATATATATATATATATATATATAAATTATTAGTATTAAGAATAGTTACTTGAAGATATAATTGCTTATGGATTATTATCATTATTTAATTGAAACTATATAATTACTTGAGTGTTTGCAAATGGTCTGGGAGACTGTGGTTCAATCCCTGGTAAACTCATACCAAAGACTCAAAAAATGGTACTTGATGTTGCCTTGCTTAACACTCAGTATTATAAGGTAAAGATCAAGGGTAAAGTGGAATAA
>OY757943.1:57412516-57465016 GCA_963585895.1 Sepioteuthis lessoniana
ATATATATGTAAGTTTGTGCTAATTGGGCTAGTCGGTAGAGTGTTCGTCAATGGTCCGGGAGACCTAGGTTCAATCCCAGGTTGCGTCATACCAAAGACTTTAAAAATGCTACTTGATACCTCCTTGCTTGACACTACACAATATAAGCTGCGTATCAAGGGAAAAATGGAGCAATCCAGGGAAAGGAGTAGCACCCTCCCCTACACCTCAGTGTAGTAGCTATTGAAAAGAAGCCTTCCAGTCACCCTCGACTAAGGTCGCCAACTTTACTTTCCAGGGAATGGAGTAGCGCTCTCTCCTACACCTTGGTGTAGTAGCTATTGAAAAGGGAGCCTTCTGGTCGCCCTCGACTAAGGTCACCAACTTTACTTTTACTTTTATTAGTAGTTAGGATTGGTCACTTACTTCTCTCAAAAGTCATTCTCAAAGTTCAACTTCCGTGGCTAAATAACTTTTCATTGTAAAAATTTCACTCAGTCACAAATTAGTGAAACAAACTTTTAATAATTGGATGTGAAAAAATTTTTGGAAAGATATGAATCTTATCTATTCTCCCTCCAGCTATAGGTAAATAGTAGGGTAGACTGAACTCTAACCAATCTTAGAGAAGGAAAGCTCTGAATTCAAACCTGTTGAACTCTGCTTAAAAATTGACCTTGTGTCACATCTGGCTCATGTGGAGGAATTGTTAAAATTGTGAAAATGAATTTAAACAAGCTGTATTCTGTTTTAAAATATATATCCTTTTGGTGTTTAGGGGTAAGACGAACCTCCCTCAAAAGAGGTGTCCTGGGTATGATGTTAAACTGCATCTGATGGTGAGGCTACAGTTATGGAGATTTGGTGAATGTGGAGTGCTCCTTTATAACTATTAATCCCAGATTCACTCTGATCTGGAGTGGTATACCATGTGAAAAAAATGGGTGTTTGAAAATTCATAATTTTTTCCTCCCATTTCATTTATAAACAGCTATAAAAAATAGTATACTTATAAACTACTTTGATAAACTTGTAAATAAATAAAATTTCTTTCAATTGATGTATGGTTTGATAGGATTTTATGGGTTTACGGTGATTTTATTGAGCATTTTTCAGATGGAACCTACCAAAAATACTAATGTCTACAGTATTTCAGGGTGCTGTGAGCATTGCTACTTATAATAGTAGGATGACTCAAGTTTCATGCCAAAAGCATTCACTAGAATTAGTAACCATATTATTGCAAGGGATTGTTTACATTTTTCTTTCATATATATATATATATATATACACACATAATCTGCCCTGTTGGCTAGAGCTGTAGAATACACCAACTGCATCTCTGCATTGGGATGAGATCCTCCCAATGAGTGTCCTTGATCTAACACTAAACAAACAATCTGATGGTGAAGCTCCAGTAATGGGGAATGTGGAGTATCCCTTCATTGCCATTGCTCCCAGGGCCACTCTGACACGGAGTGGTAGCACCTGATAAGGGTCCTATCTATGGGTCAAATAGAACTGTTTGACATTTAAACTGTGTGCAAACAAATGACTTATGCTAAAGTGAATTGTTAGAAATGGAACTGTTTGATCATTTAATGTTGTGTATCTACAAAATGTGTTTACAAAATATATTTAATATAAATGGACATGGCGACACAAGTTCAAATCCTGGACCAGGCTAATTGCATTTCACATAGCACTAAAACCCTTGTGAAAGGTATAAATCCAATTATTCTCCCTCCAGCTATGGGTAAATAGTAGGGTATACTAGGCTCTTAAACCTTGGTATGGCAACCAGTCTAGGAGAAGGAAAATTCAAACCAGTTTAACTCAACTTGAAAATTGACCTTGTGCAGAAGATTGGTAAATATATGCATACATACATACAATTAGTGGGACCTTTGAGATGATTGGTTAATATTAGAGTTCCTGATCAAGATATGACTAAGCAGCTCTCTGTCTATCTTTAGGCCACTGAATTCTTGGCCTACTTGGAATTTCACTTGGCCACTGATGATAAGCAATGGGATCCTGAATCCCCTGGGTGTAATCCGAATTCATCATCCCATCATTCAATTTATATTCTTGATCAGAAGATTACATTGCTTAAGCCAGTATGCCTTCTAAATGTGCAATCTTCACAGGTTGTGTTGAAATATCTACCACAATCACATGTTGTTGCTGGCTTCTTAAACATATATACGTACGTGTGTGTTGTGTGTATAACCCAACAAAAACCACACATCAAATTGGGATTTTTCATTTGAGTAAAATAATAAAAAATATTCTTAACTTGGAGAAAAAACAATTCTAGTCCAACTTATGACTGAGTGGTAATTTTGTGGGGTCTGCATTTGTATGAGCATCTTTTCTTTTTTTTTGTCTAAATTCCTGATGTAATGGAGATGACATAATTTCATTTTAATTTATTGACAGCAAACTTGCTAATAACCTACATCTGTTAATGTTAGGCTCCAGAAAGTCTGGGTTTGCCTGTACATTTCTTTAAGGTTGAAATGAGTTATTTTGTTAATTTACTTTTCTTGTACACAGGCTAATTCAGAAATTGACTCAGAGAGGCAATACAGTACATATACAGGTCTTCAGAAGATAATTTTATTTTTTGTTTGGATTATTTGCTAACATTTAAATGTTTCAGTTTCTAAAACATTGAACCTTCATCAGGACATTTTGAGTATGTGACGTTATATCTTCTGAATTTTCTTAGGATTAAATTCTATATTTGTTAAATGAAATGAAAAAATGAGAAACTTTTAAACATTCCATTTCAAAATCAGTTCCCTCTCTCTCTCTCTCTCTCTCTCTCTATTTATATATATATATATATATATATATATATATATATATATATATATATATAATTGTAAAATAAAGTAATCCAAAAGTGATGAATTTATTACGAAGGAAAGTCGACATTACAACAATGGATGTTTTTTTTTAACGTCAGCTTTCCTTCGTAATAAATTCATCACTTTTGGATGTTTTTTTTTTTTTTTTCAATTTTCTCCATACTGTCAGATTCCTTTCCATTATTTACTTCCTTATATGTTTAATTGAGAAACAAGAAAATCAGTAAGTATATCCCATTGTATTTTTATTACATCCGTTATTAATGGATTCTTCAGAAGAATCCATCAAGAATGGATGAAATAAATTTATAATGGAATATATTTATTGATTTTCTTGTTTCCCAATGATATTTTACTCAGTATAAACTTACTTATATATGTCTACATATATTAAAAACTTCACATTGACCACTCATTTTGGATATTTATAGATATACTTATTGGTCTAATGAGTAGAGTGTTTGCTAATGGTCTGGGAGACTGAGTTTCAATCCCAGGTTGAATCATACCAATAGCTCCAAAAATGGTACTTGATGCCACCTTGCTAAGCACTTGGCACTATCAAGGGTAAAGTGGAGCAATCCAGGGAATGGAGTAGCACCCTCCCCTACACCTTGGTGTAGTAGCTATTGAAAAGGGAGCCTTCTGGTCACCCTCGACTAAGATCACCTAACTATACCCCACTCAACATCATTAATTGGTTCCAAAAGTCACGACATAACCTGGTTTTTTGATGTAATGTCTTAAAATGAGAACAAACACTTTAAAACTAGTGTAAGAGTCATATTTTTTAAAGAATAATGAATACAATAGATTATGTTGTAGCTATTGAAAAGAGAGCCTTCAGGTTGCCCTTGACTAAAGTCGCCAGCTGTACTTTTTATATCTATAGAATCAATTGATATGATATAATAATGTGTGTGTATGTATATATATATATATATATATATATGTGTGTGTGTGTGTGAGACAAAAAATATCTAAACTAAATGTTTTTTTTGTTTTTTTTGTTAAATTTTAGAATTTAAATGAAGACATGTTGAGTATGCATATAATAAAAGGATAATGTCTGTTGTTAGATGAATCTCAACCAATTCTGTTTGATTTTCGTTTTTTCACATTGGATTATGCATTTTACTGGAATGAGTATGTTCAATGCCAAGGGGACAGTTTTGAAGAATATATATTATCATTTATTATTAAACTGATATGATTGTGTAGAGGAGTATCTCATGAGTTGATGGAGACATTAGTTATATAAGTCTCGAAAACTCACTCTGAATTGTCTGGCAAGGAAACATTGTGCCGTGGATAAGATGTTTGATTGGAAAGTGCTTCTGAGTGAAATCATCTGGAGGTTGTAGGTTCAATCCCAACAACAGGTAAAAATAACAAGGAATACTTATTATAACTTAACACTTGTATCCGGTCATGGTTAACAGAATTGGAACAGTCTCCCCCTGGGGTTCAAATAAAGGGTTCAGTTTGAGATTTTGTGTGGACACCCGAGTTTGACATGAAACACCTGAAAAAGGCTGAAGGACATATTGGCCAAAATATTGTGAGTATAACAATAAAGATTAGGTCAATAGTCCAAATATTCCAAGTAATAACTACTTTTAATCTATTTTGTCATCACTACCGGAAATACAAGACATGTTCAAACAGTATCAAGACTAAAGCTGTATTTACCATACCGAAATGAACAATAAATAAAACAAAATAGTCACAACATACTTATTCTAGCAAGTTTTCTATAAATCAAATCACCTTTAAAATTAAGGGGGGGGCTGTGGCCTAATAGCTAATATGCTGGATTGCAATATTTTAGTGAGCGAATTCAAACTCCAGTTGCACTATTACATTCACTTTTGGACTAATGCCCCTTGGGAATTGTATGAACCCCTTTTCCCTCCTGCTATGACTTAAATAGTACCACTACTATTTTCTACAAAGATGGCTTTGACATTAAATATCCCACAAAGGTTGATGTTTTTTCAAACAAAAAACAAAAAAAATCTTTAAAACTAATCTGATATTGTATGAGACTGTACAATCATATTTTTCTTAAAATTCTCTTAAATTTTACCTGTGAAGGGAGTCTCCATAGTGTTATGGCTAAAGTGCAGGGCTATGACCTCAAACTAAGTGAGTTTACTCTCCAATTGCACTGTTGTGTTTACACACACACACACACCTTATCCCCCAACAATAAGTTAAATAGTATCACTGCTGTTCTTCTACAAGGATGGTTTTGGTATGAAGGTGGATATACCTTTAAACAAAGCAACCAAACTTTATCTGTGAGATCATTTTTCCAGTTTAGAAAACTAAAAAATGTTGCAGATAGGTTGACCAGGTGATTATGGAGGGTTCTGTACTTGAACAAACCTGTGTTTCACCAAAAGTACTGATCAAAAAGTAACAAGACTGGCTTCACAATGTTGTTTTTTTTTTTTGTTTGTTTGTTTTTTTTTTTCCAAATTAACACTGACTCATCTAAATTGCAGTCTAGACATCATTTTATTATACAATACTTCACACATCTTCATTTAGATTTTTAAAAAATAAAGCTCTAATCTTGATACTTTTTGATCCCACCCTTTATTTTATTTTATTTTTTATTTTTCCAAAAGTTACTAGAGTTTCATGGCAAAAGCAATCCTCAAACCTAGTAATCATATTATCATATTTACCCAACTCCTCCGCTCGGGCAGGATATGACACAGGGTCACTTTTTAAGTGGAGTTTAACAGGTTTGAATTCAGAGTTTTCCTTCTCCTAGACTAGTTGCCTCACCAAGGCTGAAGAACCCAGTCAGTCTTACTATTTCCCCATAGCTGGAGGGAGAATAATTGGATTCATACCTTTCTCAAGGGTATTAGTGCTATGTGAAATGCAATTAGCCTGGTCCAGGATTTGAACTTGTGTTGCCGTGTCCATTTTCTACGACGATAACCATTACACCACGGGCACCTCCAGTTATCATATTATTGTAAGTGATTGCTTCTATTTTTCGTTTATATATACATGGGTAAATAGTAGGGCAGACTAGGTTCTTCAGCCTTAGTGAGGCAACTAGTCTAGAAGGAAAACTCTGAATTCAAACCTGTTACACTTTGCTTAAAAAAATTGACCTTGTGTCATATCTTGCCTGAGCGGAGGGGTTGGGTAAATATGATATATATATATATATATATTACACACACACAAAAATAAATGTAAAGATTGTAAAAGTGCTCAATGTATGAAGATAAAGCTGAAATAAAAAATAGGATATTAAAGTATTAGCTTACAATTTATCAATCTCTACGTCTTTTGCATGAAACTGAGTCACTGTGCAGAATTGTAAATTGATAGTTTAGTTCTTATATACATATATTGGTGTGAATGTGTGTGTGATTGTAAGTCCAAGAAAAGCTGTTGATAAAAGATAAAACTGCAAAGGTTATAATTATAAATTTGAATAATATTTCAAAGAAGGAAAACTCTAAATTCAAATCAGCTGTACTCTCTTTAAAAAAATTTTATGAGAACAGTACAATTAAAATACTTTAAGTTGGAGAGAAAATATTTCTGGTCCAGTTTGCTACTCTATGATAATTTTGTGACATCTGCATTTGTGCTGAGCATTAATTTTTAATCATCTAAGTTCTTGATGTAAAGAAGATATCTATGAAAGGACAATCAGAAATCCTCACTCTTATCTAAACAGAAGCATCAATATCATCATGGACCATTGTTTACAGATGGAACCCACTGACCTCATAAGTTGTCTTCTAGCTTTCAGAATCTCTTTCTATAAAATAAAAAAAACAAAAACCAAACCGTTAGGCTATGTGTCCAGCAGGACACATAGCATAACAGTTATAGGCGTTGGTTCCCTAAGGTTCTAAGGAGACAATCATCTGGAGGTTGCAGGTTCAATCCTTACTGCAGGCGAGTAACAATACAGGAATACTTAACACTTGGACTGGGTTATGGCTAACGGAATCAGAACAGGCGACCCCTGTGGATTTAATAAAGGACATACTTTGAAGTTCCATGTAGGTTCCCAAGTTCGACCAACACCTGAAGAAGGCCGGAGGACATATCAGCTGAAACATTGTGGAAATAACAATAAAGATGAAGACAATAGTCCAAAAACCCTCAATGATAAAAACCAAAACATTTGATATTAGCATATATATATATATATATATATATATATATATATATCTCCTTTGAATATATTGTTTATTCCTATTTCTCATTACCTGTAACAATGCATTAAAATCAACACTCATCACTTTGAAAAGTTTTTCTTCCTTTCTTTTCATCACCACGTGAAGTCATCTGACATTGTTCCCTATTGACAGTCAGTTGTTCATTTGTGGCCTGATATATATATATATATTACACTTTTTAAAAACCTAATGGCAACAGACTTTCATCCACAAATAATCATGTCATGTTCCAATAATCTCTTTTTCTTTTTTATCCCATAAAAATAATTATTCTTATTGTTGTTTCTTGAAAGTGCTGTGTTAGGGTATTAATGTTTTTATATTGTTACTTATATATGGAGGCATGTATATGACAATAATGGTTATTGTCATAAATGGAATTGTCAACCTGAGTTCAAATCTTGGAGGAGGCAGTTTGCAGTTCACTTTACACTAATGCACTCGGGGGGGGGGGGGTCAAGAATCCATCGGTTCTCCTCCCAGCTGTGGATAAATTGTAGGGCAGACTAGGTTGCTTATTCTTGGTTTGACAACCAGAACCCTGAATTCAAATCAGATTTACTCCACTTAAAAATTTACCTTGTGTCACATCTTGCCTATAGTGGAGGGTTTAGGTAAGTGTGTGTGTGTATGTATATATATATATATATATATCTATATATATAATAAAAGTGTTGGTTGTCACTAAATCACTTTGGGTTTGTGTCAAACCAAGTGCAATATAATATGGAGAGTGCTCAATATCTAGGGTAGAGTTATCATATAATAATAACAAATAAATATATATTAGATACATATATTTAATTAATGGAATTTAGACTGCGACCCCTGGGTTCCATGGAGTTTTGTAAAAAACATGAAACCCAGGGGTTGCAGTCTAAATTCCATTAATTAAATATATATATCTAATATATATATAGAGAGAGAAAGAGAGAAAGAGGGGATGGAAATTAAATAATGGTTTCTCTTATTTAGGGTGGATAATAAAATTGGGAAAGATCTTAAGAAAATTGAGGGGAAAAAATAAAATTGCCATTTGCTAAAACTAAAAACATATTAAAATCCTTAAAGCTTAATTTAAAAATGGTTGTAAAATGGGGAAATTACCTAAATAACATTGTTTTGTTTGATGGCACACTAACTACTTATAAGGTACTTCATGCTGAGGGAAAGTCTCCAAAACATAACAACTAACATGCTGGACTGTTGCCTCAAAGTAAGCAAGTTTGAACTCCAGTCACATTATTACGTTCACTTTTGGACTAATGCCCCCATGGGAAAGATATAAACTCTCTTATCCCTCTTATAGGTTAAATAGTATCACTGTTCTTATACAAGGATGGTATTAAATAACCTTCAAAGGTTGATATGCCATTAAAACAAAGAAACCGGAAATCAGTCCTTATCTCCCCATCTATGGGTTGAATAGTATCACTACTGTTCTTTTACAAGGATAGCTTTGGCATTGAATAACCCACAAAGGTTGATATGCCATTAAAACTAAGAAACTAAATTTAATGCTGAAATTCAATTTTTAAATATTTTATTATAATCATAACTATATTTTCAATTATCTATAATTGTTTGTTTGCACACAGTTATATGATATCAAGTATACAATTTACACACAATCATAGTTTAAAGTATCTATTTTTATTCAATAATTATCATTTGTTTGCACTCAGTTATGATATCAAGTGTTTTTATTTAACATCAATAATTTACAAGCAATCATATAATAATCCTTAGTAAACAATTATATCTTTGATTGTAAGAATAATCTGCACACAGTTATATGGTATCAAGTATTCCTATCAACTCATAACAGGTAATACCACTACAAGTGGACCTGAGAGTAATGGCAATAAAGGGGTGATTCCACACTCGCCAGAGCTCCCTTACTGGAGCCTCACCAACACTGGATGCAGTTTAGTGACATACCTGTTTTACTAACTTTGGGTTTGACCCGTACTTGCTTATTCTTGGTTAGGCAGCCAAAACCCTAAATTCAAATCAGATTTACTCCACTTAAAATTTAGCTTGTGTCACAATAGTGGAGGGGTTAGGTAAGTGTTTGTGTTTGTGTGTGTGTATATATATATATATATATATATATATATATATATATAGTCATCCACAGACAGACTGTTTCGTTCTATCAGAACTCTTCAGTGTGGCCAGACACGCAGGACGCTTGAAGCCGGGATCGAAACCCATCCAACTTTATGCTAGACTGTGTTTCAGACCACTCCTCCACCAAGCGGACCACGTTGGCTAAGGGAATTTTAAGGTATTTTTATTTTTAGAAACAGCAGCAGCAGCCTTTGTTTACATTTTTTATATCCTATCAGCTACCAGAGTGCTCAATTCTTTCGAAGAGCTTTGCATTATGCTAGCGGCGGCCAGCAATTCCTTCGCCAGAGAGCTCAACCCCCATGGGGTAGCATATATTGTCATCCACAGACAGACTGTTTCGTTCTATCAGAACTCTTCAGTGTGGCTAGACACGCAGGACGAACAGTGTTGGTTATCACTAAATCACTTTGGGTTTGTGTCAAACCAAGTGCATGTATACTCATAGTTTTTTTTCTATACCATAACTCTTTGAATTTAGAAAAAAAACTGTTCTCGAAATACAAGTGCCTGTTTGCCAATGACATAATTGTTATTGTAAAGTTGACACATCAGCATTTTAAAGCAAATAAGTCTCAAAGTCCTTTAAATTGTCACACCTGGAAATCCAGACCCTTGCAGTTGAGTAATTTTTCACAATTTTTGAATTGGTTCATTTTCGGGGGCCCAAATCAAAGATTAGGATAGATATAAATGTTTTTTTTTTGTTTTTTTTATATCACCTCCACATGTACTTTAAAAAATCTCACCTCCACATGTACTTTAAAAAATCTCGCTTCCATGTGTACTTTAAAAAATCTCGCCTCCATGTGTACTTTAAAAAATCTCGCCTCCATGTGTACTTTAAAAAATCTCACCTCCACGTGTACTTTAAAAAATCTCACCTCCACGTGTACTTTAAAAAATCTCACCTCCACATGTACTTTAAAAAATCTCGCCTCCATGTGTACTTTAAAAAATCTCACCTCCATGTGTACTTTAAAAAATTTCACCTCCACGTGTACTTTAAGAATTTTTTTTTTTTTTCTGTGATGAGTTATCTAGATCCAAATATAAAAAAACTATTCAATATTTTTCAAATTTTTTTTATTTTCTTGCATTTTCAAGCAGCCATTAAGGATGAAAGACATTTCTAATCAAATGAGCTTTTGGTATTTGGTTAACTACTTCAAGATGATCATTAGAGTGAAGTAAGTGTTTTAAACATACGGTCGTGGAGTAAGTGTTTTAAACATACAGTCGTGGAGTGAGAGCTGCTTAAACTTTGAATCTTTCAGAAAATTAACCCTCAAAGTATTTTTAAAAGAATTTTCAGTGATAATTTCCTTTAAAAGTTTACCAAGGCTTGTAACAAGCCCAATTTTAATATGCAAAAACTCAAAAAGTGGAAATTTTTAGAAATTCCCTAAAATTTTACAGAGTCATGAAATATAAGAATGATTAATGCAAATATGTTGCAATTTTCAGTATTTACGTCTTACATGGATACAAACAAATCATGAAATTTAGAAAAAGTTTGAAGACCATCAGGACAGGCCCATGATGAAAATGGCTGGAATGACCCAGAAGAGTCATATCTTAGTTTAAAGCAAAACAAGAGAGGGGCAAAAATGGTCTATAGCTATTTATTAATTTTTAATAATTAGTTTAATTAATTTTGATAAATTTTAATAACTTTATTATCAAAATAATAAATTCTAATAAATATATTATTTTAATAAGTTTTAAAAATAAGTGGCATCTACCTGTGTTTAATGGAGAGATAACTAGTAATAATAGTAATATGTTAATTACTAAAATTCATTAACAATTCTTTTGACAATCTTTTATTTTTAAAATTAAGATTCACTCAAGCCAAGCCAAATTGGCTACTAATCCACAAAGGGACATAATGATAACTTATTCCCATTCCCCTGTTAGCTGGGGGCTGATTCAATGTTTATTACTATACAAATAAAACATTAGGTATAAGTTACCAATACTACTATGCTACTTTTTCATACAGTCACCTTTAAGCTTGGTACACTTGTCCCATGGGTGCACATAAATGCATTCGCCTTGTCAGCTGGGGCTGTAGAATACACTGACTGCATCTCTTGGGGGTGGGGTGGGATAAGACACCCTTTCTTAATGAGTGTCCTGGGTATGACACTGAACTGCATCTAATGGTGAGGCTCCAGTCCTGAAGCTTTGAGGAATGTGGAGTATGCCTTCATTGCCATAACTCTCAGGTCCACTCTGACCCAGAGTGGTAATAGCTGTTAGAGTCCCATCTATGGGTCAAATAGAATTGTTTAAGTTATTTGAAACCTTCCGGCAGTGTGAAAAATTATGCATATTACATAGAAATACTTGATAAATAGAATTATTAATGTTAAATAGCAATACTTGAAACCATTTAAGTGTGTGAAAACAAATGATTAATATCAAATAGGAATACTTGTATCCATTTAACTGTGTACAAACAAATAAGCTCTAATAAAGCATTTAAAAATAAAGTTACCTGCAAAGTATTCAATTACAAATTATATAATTTATAAAAACCGGATTTGGCATTAAATAACCCATAAGAATTGATATGCCATAAAATACCAACTAACTACTACAATGTACATTTCAAACTAAGACAAACTTGAAAGGTCCCATTGAATAAGCAGAAATAATGAGGCTGTTCTGAAATATTTCAATTCAAAGATTTGAAATATTTTCCTATTTTTACCTTCCTAGTGGACAGTGCTTGCTTACTATAAAAATAAGCACTTGATTAAAAGCAACAATAACATGTTAATAATACAAACTAAATGAGTTTTTCTCTTGTGAATTTAGTAGTGATGTCTCAGTCGATTGTACGTAGAATATGTCAGACCTTGAAGCCGAAAATATTTTATTTTTGCAACTGCTAAGCTATGCCAACAAATACCACAAACAGTAAAACAATGAGTAAACAATAAAATAAACAAAGACATTTAGATACTGTGTAAGTAAATCTATATTCATTGTATTCTCATTTCTTGATTGCAATCAGTATGAGAGTGCAAGCAGGATCAATGAAATATTCTCTTAAAATATCCCAGATTAACTACAACAATTATCCAAGCAAACACGTCCCTGTAATAAAGTTGGTTTATAACGACCATCATGACTAAGTTCTTAGTTACTTAACTTAGTTTGGTACAAGGCCAAGAATATAGAGCTCTCAATCAAACTCACATACAATGGTCTGTTAGCTTAGCTTGCTAGTAATTTACTAAGCTTTTTACTTGGATGTGACACACTTCTGTATGAATGGAGCACCCAGTGAGACTCAAATTCACTTGTAAAGGCTTGCTAGCCTAGCTTGCTAACCATTGCATCATATAAGATACCCTTTAAAATGAGCATAGTTGAGATTTGGCATAAAGGTGCTAGTAAGGAGTACCTAATGAGGATCAAAAATCTTCCTCAGTTGTAGTTGGTTGATGAGACTAGCTTGTTCAACATCACATTATGATAAAATGCTCTTTAAAAAAGAAAAACTACGTATAGCTATGATTTGGCATAACTAAAGGGCACCCATTGAGGATTAAACTCACTAGTAATTGATTCGTGAGACTAGTGTATGGTGTCATATTCTTGTCTATTTGAAGCTCAGCCATTGAAGTAGACATTTGATGTATTTTCAATATTACTTTCCCTCTCTTTTATTATTTTTTTTTTTTTTTGTATATTTACTTTGTATCCTGGGTATGATATTAAACTGCATCTGAAAGTAAGGCTCCAGTCTTGGGTTTTCGGGAATATATAGTACCCTTTCATTACCTTGCCCGGTCAGCTGGGGCTGTAGAATACACTGACTGCACCTCTGCAGAGGGGTAAACCCCCCCCTAACGAGTGTCCCGGATATGACACTAAAAAATCTGATGGTGAGGTTCCAGCAGTGCTAGAGCTTTGGGGAATGCGGAGTACCCCTTCACTGCCATCGCTCCCAGGTCCACTCTGGCCCGGAGTGGTAGCACCTGATAGGGCCCTATCTATGGGTTAAATAGAACTAACGGCATACTTTTGCTAAAATTAATTGTTTGAGTAAACTTAATAGCTTAAAATAGAAATGATTTTGACAATTAAACCATACTTACATTTAAACTGCGTGCTTATGCTTAACTGAATTATTTGAAATAGAACTGTTTTTCGACATTAAAACTGTATTCACACTTAACTGAATTGTTACATATAACTCCTTCAATAGTTTGAAATGGAAATGTTTTTGACAATTAAACTGTGTACTTATGCTAAACTGAATTGTTTTAAATAGAAGATATTATTTACATAAAAATGAATTTGGCATTAAATAACCTACAATGGTTGATATGCCATAAAACCCAACCCAACCAACCTTTCATTACCATTACACTCAGGTCCACTGTGACCCAGAATAGTTGTACCTGTTAGAGTCCCATCAATGGTTCAAATAGAACTGTTCGATCTTTTACTTGAGAATAATATTACATAGAATTATTACTGTGTTGTAATCTCCTGCTGTTTTGTTGCTAACTGACATTTTGTATGAGCAAGGTCTTCTAATTGCTTTTCCATGTTTGACCAATAAACATAGCTACGTTCCAAAGCCTTCATGCAGCTAATACCTTGATGTCCAAAATGAAATTGTTTTAGAATTTTATTTTATAAGGTCAATGGAACAATTAGATGTTCTCCAAAAAGAATACAGCCATCCTGTGACAGTGAACGAGAGTCAAATGAAGATTCCAGCAAAAAAGAGGGCAAGACTTTGTTTGGCATGTAGAACAGAGAAATAAGGCGGCTTACCTTAAATTCAATGTCAGCGAAAATCAAGAAAATGTAGAATAGTAGTGAACGGAATATGTAGAGACTAGGCCTACATCGTATGCAAATTTTTGTTGCATGAAAGTTGGCTCTGAGACAAATACGAGGACGAACACCAGAGAGCAAGTGATTATTTGGAGAGAAGAAGAGAGAAAGAACGGACTGGAGGAACGAGAAGCAAGTTGGAAGTTAAGATACTCTGCCAGTAAGCTCTGAGACAAATACGAGGACGAACACCAGAGAGCAAGTGATTATTTGGAGAGAAGAAGAGAGAAAGAACGGACTGGAGGAACGAGAAGCAAGTTGGAAGTTAAGATACTCTGCCAGTAAGCTCTGAGACAAATACGAGGACGAACACCAGAGAGCAAGTGATTATTTGGAGAGAAGAAGAGAGAAAGAACGGACTGGAGGAATGAGAAGCAAGTTGGAAGTTAAGATACTCTGCCAGTAAAATGGCGAACTAGTATTATCGACCCCCCCCCTCAGAGACGAACATTTTTTTTATTGAAAAGCGAATACCGTAATCAATTTCAACACACGTCCATTATAAACAATCATGATTTCCAATGGTAAAAGAGTTGAAGATCTTTATGCAGATATATCTGAGGCTGCTTTGTATATGGGTAGTGAGTCACATTCCACAATAGTAGGGCAGAAGCAGTGAGTTCCTGGATCATCAACAAGGTAACCCACAATAAGCACTGAAACAATTTCTGGTTCCACCGATAAGGCAGCTACAACAAACTCTTCAGGTAAATTCTGGTGTGCATTCATAATTCTGGATAAGGTGTCTGCCTGGCCAATTCAATTTATTGATTAATACTCTATTGAAAAGTCATAATCCAATAACATTGTGGCTCATCTTTGTAACTGATCTACAAGATAAACAAAAGTACCTGTTTGTGATCCAAAAATGTTAACCAGAGGTTTATGATCAGTAATGAAGGTAAATCTGTCGTATTTTCTTTATGGAAAATATAATTGGCAAAGCTTCTTTCTCAATTCAACCATAGTTCTACTCAGCAGGAATCAGATCTTGCTGCATGAGCAATAGCCCTTTGACTACCACCAGGAAAAATGTGGGAAATCATAGCTCCTACACCATAACCTGAGGCATCCAAAATCACGGGGATGTCAAGAGATGGGTTGTAATATGTGAAAAGTCTGATTTCATATTTTGAAAGCAGACTGACATTCTGGTGACCAGTTCTATGGAACATCCTTTATCAAAGGGTTGTTTAGAGATATTTGAAAATGGTAGTTTTGTTAAAAATGAACCATAAAGGCTTACCAAGTCTAGAAAACAACATTTATTGGTGCTGGCATACTTTTGATAGCAGCAATATGTGCCAGGTCTTGTTGACATCCATTTTTATCAAATATAAAACCTAAATACTTGATCAACATTGGGAAAAACGGAAATTTCTCTGCTTG
Source organism: Sepioteuthis lessoniana (assembly GCA_963585895.1). Taxonomy (NCBI): domain Eukaryota; kingdom Metazoa; phylum Mollusca; class Cephalopoda; order Myopsida; family Loliginidae; genus Sepioteuthis; species Sepioteuthis lessoniana. The sequence goes on from OY757943.1 coordinate 57,427,987, forward strand.
GATATGAAAACCAAATTGCTGAATCTGTTTAAAGACAGAGAGTAAATGATTGAAAAGTTCATCCCGAGTTTCACTTGTAATAATCGTATTATTAATAAATGCCGCATTTCCAGTTAAACCAGTTAGCATAGCATCTAACACTTGCTGGAACAAAGCAGGCACTGAATTAACACCAGTTGATTGTAATGAAATAAGCTTTTATGGGTGTTGATTGTCAGCAGTTCCTTCAAATTCTTATCAATTTCTATTTGTAAAAAGGCATTGGATAAATCAATCTTTACAAAACAAGTTCCCACATTAAGTTTAGTGAAAATAGCTTTTGGTATGGTTAAGGAGCTGTGATGTGCATCTAAAGAGTCATTTAAACCTGTGGAAAAATCTGCATATATATAAACTTTTTCATTTGCTTTCTTGAATACAACAATGGGAGCTGGCTATGCTGAGTAATTAGCTGGCTTGATTATTCTGACTCGTTGAAGACAATTTAACTCCTTCTCTTCTCAGAGTGGGATGAAGAACAGAGCATTTGGGCTTAAAAACTAGCATCTTGTTGGGTTTCAGCTTGAGGGTGGTTTTGAGTTTGGAGCAACACCCAAGATTTCATGAGAAAACATTACTGAATTTCATTTTGAGAAAATGTGACAAGTAGTTTTTAGTTTCAAAGACTGAGGAAAGAGCAATATGTTAAACAGTGTTTGTTGGTGGCATAAAAAAAAAGATCCTGTATGTCTATGTAGTCAAGATCAATGAAACTGAGACCAAAGTCTGTGACATAACATGTCCCTGAGAAAATTTTTTTTAGAAAAACAAACTTAGAATTCTTGTTACCATTTTGATCTTCTGTTCAAAGACTCCAGTGTTGGTAATACAAAAGATATGTCTTTCCGGGAGAAACTGAAAACAGTAATTGAGTATCTGAAGATAATTGTAACTGATTTTAAATGGTTTAAGTTCTCATCTCTGATTGGCCAATTTTTACCAGAAGTACCTGCTGCTGATGATGATGGGAAAGGAACAACCATCCTCAGGACAGGTTATACCTAAAACTGTCCTACACAAACATTGCTATTCAACACACCAAATAGTTAAATTTCATTACCAGATGCACTCTCCAAGCAATGTGGTCTGTTTTTAATATATCTCCTTTCCCTCATCATTCCCACAGGGCTCAAGAGATTAAGGTAATGTCTTAGAGCTGCATCAAATTGGAAACAAACTTGGATTTTGTAGACAGAAACAGTGATATATTTTCTGCAGAATTCAAATTCAACTGACACCAAATGTAAATTTGTTTACTTATGATGTGGCTTGTTCACAGGTTTCCTTTGAAGTAGAATTGAAAGATTCAGCTTCCAAGAGACAACAAAAGTTTTTCTTATGTCCGCTTTTGACATCACTAACTTTTTTTTTTTTTTTGTACAGACAGGAATGAAAATAATGTCAATCAATACAAAAGCAACATGCAGGAGGATTTTTTTTTTGACACGTGTAATGAATTCTCTTTTGTTTTGATGCTGTTTGTTATGGACATATTTGGATATTATTGTTGAACCATTATTGTATTTTTTTTTTTTTTCCAAAAAAATTTTAAAGTCTTTTGCATTCTACTGTGAGAGCTTTCACAGTTATATTTTTGTCTTTCTCCAGTTTGGATAAGAGCCATGTACTCACATCGGAATGGTTTGGATATTTGAGGCCAGTGATGAAGATGAGGCATTTAAACTAGTCTTCAGTTAATGTCTGAAGCTGGAATTTCTCACATTCATGATTAACATATCTTGTGAAAGTCATCTGACTTGGGCACCTCGGGTAGCGTAATGGTTAGCAAGCTTGACTAGCAAACCTACACGGGTGAGTTTGAGTCTCATTGGGTGCCTCATTCACATGGCCTTGTGCCACATCTAAGCAAAAAGCTTAGTAAATTACTAAAAGTCATCTGACTTTTTGTTATTTTTAAAACCGTTATATCAGATGTGAAAACTGTCTGCTGAATACAGAAAATTTTAATTAACTGGTTATAAGTTTCCGTGAACATTAAATTCAAAGACAATTTAGGCAGAATAAAATTTGTGAAATGCTCATATTTTGTTCCTGTTTTATGGCATTTTTATTTCCACATATTATCTTTGTGGAAAATCATGATCAAAGGTTTCTCTTCCAATGTTGAAACTGCAATGAAAAGATAACACTATTAGAGGGATCATACTCAAACAGCAATATAAAGTTTGCCAGAAAATCGACAGAACTGTTTTCAGTCAAATTTTCTGAGTTCTAGGCAGTCAGTTGAATTGGAAATTGCCATGTCAGAGCTGTTATTAAATTAAATTAACATTTCTCAAACCGTTCTTGCTGCTGACACAAAATCTGTTTCAACTCGTCTGACGAAACAGCTGTATTTTTTTTTTTTTTTTTTTTTTTAAGTGAAGGAATTTTTAGTTAAATTCTACTCAACAGGTCAAATAAAAAAAAAAAATCCTCATCACCAAATCTGTTGTAATCCCTTATTCTTTTGACTTGCTTTTAACTGTGTAAACTTGAGCATGAAGCAAGGATTGACAGAGATAAAAGAAAACATGTGAGAAGACAATAATCATTTATTTAGTCATTATGTTACATTCTCTGCATGTCTTGCCAGCTGACAACTCAACTCCTTTTTCTCCTTTGAGAGAGTTATTTCCCTTTTGTCCTTAACATAGTTTTAAATAGCAATACTTGAAGCCATTTAAGTGTGTGCAAACAAATGAGCTCAGGCTTATTTAAAAAGAATGTTACTTATAAACTTTTCACTGCAAATCATATATAATTTGTGAAAAAATAAATGGAAAAGTGGATAAGACAATGAATTCAAATTAACGTTTTGTCTTTATTTCATTAAAGACTTCATCAGAATGTTTTTTATTTATTTATTTATTATTTTTTTCATGTCTTGTTGGATTTTTCCAACCTACTATTTCTCCATACTTATATGAGCAGGATTTGGCATTAAATAACCAAAAAGTTGATATGCCATAAAACACCAACCATATATTTTCTTTCTTTTCCTCTCTGACATGTAAGGTGTTCTTTCTTTCTTGCCTTTCTTAACTCAAAATCAAAACAGAAGGGTCCATTATTTATCTGTGGTGATGATAGGGTGTAACATTCAAATGTATATATCATATCTTATTTTACTACTATTATTGATGGAAGAGAATATTTTTTCAATAAGTCTGAAATCTTGAAATAACTTTTTATAATTGTCACAAAACAAAATCCTAATCATTTGTGTTTTCTTTTTCAGTTTGTTGACTCAAGACCCCTCCCCTCAAAACTGAAGCCATGGAACGGCCTCCATCACCAGCACGCCTGGCATACACTTCCGACAAGCACCCCAGACACACATTGGAGGCCATCAATGTGCTCCGTAAGCTCCGAGAGCTGTGTGATGTGGTGCTTATTGTCGGGCAGCGAAAGATCTTTGCCCACCGTGTTATCTTGTCAGCATGTAGCCCTTATTTCCATGCCATGTTTACAGGAGAACTGGCCGAGAGCCGACAGACAGAAGTGACAATCAGGGACATTGATGAAAATGCCATGGAGCTACTAATAGACTTTTGTTACACAGCGAACATTACAGTTGAAGAAAGCAATGTGCAGACATTGCTTCCTGCTGCCTGTTTGTTGCAACTGGCTGAAATCCAGGAAGTGTGCTGTGAGTTCTTGAAACGCCAATTAGACCCTTCCAATTGTCTTGGAATTCGTGCCTTTGCTGACACCCACGCTTGTCGGGACCTACTGAGAATTGCTGACAAATTTACCCAGCACAATTTTCAAGAGGTATGAATTTAAAAAAAACTTTCTTTGAATTTTTTTTTTTCTCTCGTTTGTTTTCTTGATTTTTGAAATGAAAAATTTTTTTTTTTTTAATTTCTTTAAGCATAGACTGTATATTGGTTCCCAAATTTATAAGTTTGGTTTCTTTGTTTAATGGCATATCAACCTTTGTAGGTTATTTAATGCCAAAGCTTTCCTTATAGAAAGATACTAGTGGTATTATTTATTTCATCGCTGGGGAGATAAAGAGGTTCACACCTTTCCCAAGGATGTTAGTCTAAAAGTGACTTTAATAGCGTGACAGGAGTTCAAACTCACTTACTATGAGGTTGCTGTCCAGCACCCAAATTTTTAGAAGCTGCTGCTTCTTTGGTTCCTAGATCACTCCCATTTGTGCCATTTCTCACCTACTATAAAACAAATATGCATCTCTTAATATTAAATCTTCTGCAAATTTAAAACAATCTAATATTATAAGCAAGAATTTGATATCTTTTTCTTCAAAAAGAAAATTAATTTTTTTTTATTAAAAGATTCTTTGAGGTATACTTACTTTTGGCTGATACTCTAATCTTGTATTGATGTGGAAAAGATAATAAAATATTTCTTTGTTTCATAATGGAATGATTTTTGAAAGCAAGAATCTTGATCTGAATTTTTAAAATTTGGCATCAGCTCAATGTCACTTTAGATTGATTTGGTTTTATGGCATATCAACCATTATAGGTTATTTAATGCCAAATTCATTTTTATACATATAAACAGTTCTATTTCAAACAATTCAGTTTAACATAAATATAGTTTTTTTGTTTAAACACAGATGTAAAAACAATTCTATTTCAAAGATTTAAGTTCAGCATAAGTACAGTTTAAATGTCAAACAGTTCTATTTGACCCTATCTGGTGCTTCCACTCTGGGCTAGAGTGTACCTGGGAGTGATGGTAATGAAGAGATACTTTGCATTCCCTAAAGCTTCAGCATTAGTGGAGTCTCCCCATGTCTCGGACACTTGTGGAAGGGGGATCTTACTCCTTTGCAAAGATGCAGTCGATGTATTCTACTGTCCCAGCCAATATAATATTGTTCCTCCTCTGTCACTCTTTTTTTCTTTATTTTTCTTTTTTTCTTTTTCTTTTTTTTTCCATCATCACCACTTTGAATCTTTCCATAGCTCCAATCCCTCCTAGTCATTTAATCAATCTCTGATGGTGTTGAATTAACATGAGTTTCCTGGCAGGAAGCATACACTCTTGCCCCCACCCTTATGTTCCCTCAGCATTCCCCTTGAAAGGTACCCCAGGCACTGGGCAACTGAACTAGCCCTTAGCCTTTTGAAGTGAGGAGGTAGGTGCTATCTGGGAGGAAAACCACCTGGAAGATGAGCCATTAACAGTATCACACAAACCATCTCTCAAAAATGCTAGGCTGCAGGATTGATATGCTCTAACCCCTCCTGCTTCGTAGTTCTATCACTCATTTCAGTAAAGAAATGAAAAACATTTTGAGTTAACGTGAAGTTATGCTCAACAACACCACTTTAAGCCAAACCATTGAAGTTAAGCCGTGAGGAGTCTGTTCAGAACTTAAGTGGGTGACTATTTAGTAACAAAAAGTATACAACCCAGTCGGTTGGGGCTGTAGAATATGCTGATTGCATCTCTGCAGTGAAGTAAGTCCCCCTCTTCCCAAACAAATGTCCTGTATATGACACTAAATCATTTGATAGTAAAGTTTCAGTCCTGGAGCTTTGGGGAATGTGGAGTACCCCTTCATTGCCATTACTTTTAGGTCCACTCTGACCCAGAGTGGTAGCACCTGCTAGGGTCCTATCTATGGGTCAAATAGAACTATTTAATCATTTACTATACTTGAAACCATTTAACTGTGTGCAAACAATAAATAGCAATACTTGAAATCATTGAACTGTATGCAAACAATTGAGTTGTGGCTTATTTAAAAATAACGTCACCTACAAACTATTCACTTACAAATCATATATATCAATAAACAGGATTTGACTTTAAATAACCTACAAGGGTTGAAATGCCATAAAACACAGTGTGACCTGTATGCTTGACTAATCAAAGCTATGTAAATAACAGAGACGTCTTGTTCTTCAGTGGTCATATTTTTTGAAAACAAAAATCTTGACATGATTTTTATGAACTTTTTTGCCTCAGCTCAATGTCATTCAGCAAATCCTTGCTACCCCCACTTTTTTTTTTTACACTTCATCATCCTCTTGGATATTTTTGCTGCAGAGCATTCAAGTTTGGGGATAGGTAGTTGTGCTATGACCCACTTGGGATTGAGTTATCAAAAGAAAATTGTTCTTTTGGTATACCACAATTATTTATGTATAATACACACTTCTAACTTAGTACTATGAAACTCTACAAACAAATTTCTCATGTATAATACGCACCCACTTTTTACAATTTGTAACAGTTAAATTTAATCTAAATTTAACATTTCTTCAACTTTTTATCAGCTTGTACTGACTAAAAATAAGAATTTATAAAATTTTCATGAAGTCTTAAAGCACAAAATTTACACAGTATTTAGAGCAAATACACAGACATGTTCACACAAAAATGCAATGAGCTCATAGCAAAAAAAGCTCACAGTAAGAAAAACAAAATAATAAACAAACACACATTACAGTGGATATTTCTCTGTAATAAAGTAAAACGCATTAGTTTAGACTATAGATATAACTTACTTTTAGTTATCACGTCTTGAATATTGTGAGGCATGTGGTCGGAAAAAATGTTATAGTTCTTGTGTATAATATACATTGCTAACTTTTTGGCTGAAAAATCTGGAAAAATAGTGTTTAATGTTAAATATGGGACTTTTGGTGTGTGAGAAAAATATTGGCTGAAAAATACCTTTTTTTTATGTACTTATTTTCATTTGAATTAGTTTTAAGGTTTTAAAATTGTTTTTATTAATTTAATCATCTATTGTTATTAAAATATTCAGGTTTGGTTTGGTTTCTTTGTTTAATGGCATATCAACCTTTGTAGGTTATTTAATGCCAAGGCCATTCCCCTAGAAGAATAGTAGTGGTACTATTTAACCCATAGCTGGAAGGATTAGGGTGTTCATACCTTTCCCAAGGGTATTTGTCTGAAAGTGATTGTGACATATCAAGGTTTGGTTTGGTTAATGGCATATCAATCTTTGTAGGTTATTTAATGCCAAAGCCATTCTCCTAGAAGAATAGTAGTGGTACTATTTAACCCATAGCAGGAAGGATAAGGGGGTTCATACCTTTCCCAAGGGTATTTGCCCGAAAGTGAACGTAATAGCGCGACTGGAGTATGAACTCACTTATTACGATTCCACAGTCCATTGCTTTAACCATTACACTACGAGGACACCCTCAAAATATTCAGACTATTGAGTTCATCTTTATTGTTATAAGCACAATATTTTCGTCAATATATCCTTCAGCCTTCTTCAGGTGTTTCATGTCAAAATTGGGAGTCCACACAGAATCTTGAACTGAGCCCTTTATTTGAACCACAGGGGGAGACTGTTCCAGTTCTGTGTTAAGTTATAATAAGTATTCCTTGTATAACAACAAAGATGAGATCAATAGTTCAAATATTACCAAGCTTCATCTCGGAAATTTTGACAAATAATACTTAATGAGCTCCTTGATCATTTCTAAAAGGATATAGGGGGAATCCCCCTGGTGTTGTGGTTAATGTGCTTGACTGTGACATTGTAAGTAAGCAGGTTCAAACTCCAGTCATGTTATGTTCACTTTTGAATCAATTCTCTTGGGAAAAGTATGTATCCCCTTATCCTCCATTGCCCAGTTGGCTGGGACTGTAGAATACACCGAATGAATGTCCTGCATATGACACTAAACAATCTGGTGGTGAGGTTCCAGTTATGCTGGGGCTTTGGGGAATGTGGAGCACCCCTTCATTGCCATTGCTCCCAGTTCCACTCTGGCCCGGAGTGGTAGCACTTGATAGGGCCTTATCTGTGAGTTAAATAGAGCTAAACTGAATTGTTTGAAATGGAACTATTTGACTAAACTGAATAATCTGAAATCTGAAATAAACTGAATAGCTTGAAATAGAAATGTTTTGAACAATTAAACTGTGTACTCATGCTAAACTGAATTGTTTAAAATAGAACTGATTATTTGTATAAAATGGATTTATATGCCATGAAACCCAACCAACTAACCAACGAATTAAATAGTACCGCTATTGTTCTTCTATAAGAATGTCTTTGGCATTAAATAACTCACAAAGTTTGATATGCCATTAAAATAAAGAAACCTAAAAGAATATTATGATAAAAATGTATGATTTTAACGAAGTCTTGGAAAGTTTGTTTTTTTTTGTTTTTTTTGTTTTTTTGTCCTAACAGTTTACATTTTTGCTGATGAAAAAATATAGCCAAGAAAGACATATTTGCAAAAGAAAATAAGACGTTTCTAGGGAACATCATTATGTTACTTTTACAGCAATAAAAGCATAAAAGTAATTTTCCCTGTCCATTAAGGTAAAATGTGATCCACAAGATCGAATTTACAAATGTTAATTTACAAATACCTTGTTAAAAACAAGGAAGTTAAAAATTAGTGACAAAAAAAAAATTCACTCATTAAATGAAGGACTAGTGGAAATTGACTGACTTAAAAAAAAATGTTCACACAAATGGTCCATCTTATACTCAAATTACTGTATTGCAGAGTTTATTTCATTTATTTTCCTTTATCTCTATAATAGGTTATGGAGAGTGAAGAGTTTTTGTTACTTCCTGTAAATCAACTAGTCGACATCATCTCAAGCGATGAACTCAACGTACGCAGTGAAGAGCAGGTGTATAATGCTGTCATGGCATGGGTACGCTACAACATTCAAGAGAGACGGCAACACCTTCCAACTGTGAGTTAAAAAAAATCTCTATCTTTTCTTGTGTTCTTGAGAGTATAGAGTGATTATTTTATTGCCATTACTTCCTGCTATATTCTACCTATTTGAGCCCCATCTATTGGAAAAGGAATGAATCTATCTGTTATTTCCCCAGTTATCGATAAATAGAGCAGATTGGGTTCTTTAGCCTTCGTTAGGCTATCAGTCTAGGAGAACTACAACCTTAAATTCAAAACAGCTTTACTTCTTCTTAAAAATTGACCTTGTGTCGCATCTTCTCCATAGCAGAGGGATTGAGTATATACATACAGGGTGGAATGATAAAATTGTCGTCCTAAAGAAAACAACACTACAGCTTTATTTTAAAACTTTTATTGAAAAAATCAATTCAGGTAACTTGATTATGTAGTAGAGCTGACATCTATTCAATGTAGCCGCCTTCAGCCTCAATCACCGCCTCGATACGGATCCGAAACTGGGAGTATGCCTTTTCCACAAGTACTGGCGGGAGCTTGGTGAATACTCGGTGGATGGCGGCGATCAGGCTGGCTTTGGTGTTGTGGGAGGTCATGTTGGTGATGTTCTCGATGTATGACCAAACGAAGTCATCCAGCGAGTTCAGGTCGGGGAAGAAGAGGGGCCAGTGAGAGAAGTATACAAAGTTGTAGCACTCCTTCTGAAGCCAAGCCTGGGTCTCTTTGGACTTGTGGGCCGGCACCGAGTCCTGCTGCCACACCCAGGATCTGCCACCGGCCACCTGATTGCACCAGGGGATCACCACACTCTTCAGCACATCCAGGTACACTTTGGTGTTGACTTTCAAGCCGACTTCAAAGATGTGAGGTGGCATGATGTGGCCCTCACTTGAAACCACACCAAAGACCATAACCGTAGCCGGAAACTTTGTTTTCATCACTCTGGGCATGTCCCTGTTATTCATGGCAATCCAGATTTGCATTTTGAGGGTGCTGGTAATGGTCCTTTTGTCATAACTTGGATCGGTAGAGAGCATAAGTTGTACAGTGGCACATCTCCAATCTCTCTCGTCGAAAATGTGTCACTTTTAGACATGATAAAAGGCTCCTATCGCTCTTGGGATTTGTACACAACTGGCCAACTAGTAGATGGTCTGCAACAAAAAAAAAGAAAACCGGTTTTCATTAAATGGAAATAGAATCATGTCGTCTTTTCTAAGGCGACAATTTTATCGTTCCACCCTGTACTTGAAACCACATAACTGTATACAAATGAGTTTTTATTAAGAATATTTACTTGAAGTTATAATTGCTTATAACCCAGTTGGCTGTGGCTGTAGAATATACCAACTGCATCTCCGCAGAGGAGTAAGACTCCTCCAAAGAGTGTCCTGTATATGCCATTAAACCATCTGATGGCAAGGTTCCAGTTTTGGAGAATGTGGAGTATCTCTTCATTGCCATCACTCTCAGGTCCACTCTGACTCAAAGTGGTAGCACCTGACAGGGTCCTATCTAGTAGTCAAATAGAACTGTTTGACATTTAAACTGTGTGCAAACAAATAACTTATGCTAAATTGAATGGTTTGAAATAGAGCTGTTTTATCATTTAACTTTGTGTAAACAAATAATGGATGATTAATTGAATTCTTAGTGATACATAACAATACTTGGAACCATTTAACTATGCGCAAACAAAAGAGCAATGTTGAATAGAACTATAAGTGTAAGATAGTAATAATTGAAACCATTTAACTGTGTAGAAACAACAGCAATACTTTTGTGTAAACAAATTTGTTCTCACTTAAAAATGAAATTACCAACAAACTAATTTTACATATCATATATATATATATATATATATATAAATGTGTGCTAACAAATGACTGATGTCAAATTGTTACTGTTACATTGCAATACTTGAAATCATTTAACTGTGTGCAAACAAATGATTAATAGTAAATAAAATTATTCACATTAGATAGCAGTACTTGAAACCATTTATCTGTATGCAAAGAAAATGATCTCAAGCTTCTTTTAAAATGTTATCAACAAAATGTGTCTCTACATGTATATCAAATTTATATGATTTGTAAACTGGATTTGGCATTAAATAACCTACAACGGTTGATATGCCATAAAACTAAATCAAACCATAATTGTTTATAAATGATTGTTATTATTACTTGAAATTGAATAATTGTACACAAATTGTTTGTATTTGATAGGAATACTTAAAAGCATACAATGATGAGCAAATCATTTATATTAAGAATAGTTATTTGAAATTACATAATTATTTGCTAAAAACAAAAAGGACCAAAGAACAATCATGATGAAGTAAAACCATCAAGCATAAACTAACTCCAATTTGTCGACTCCTTGTAGAACATGGAAACTACAAACTCACTGCCTTAGTGATAGAGCTGTCAAAGTTTTATGAAATAGACTTACTTGTCTCGGGCCCACTTGCTTTTGGAAAGTTAAAGTTGTCTTTCTCCTAGATTGGTTGCTAACCAAGGCTAAAGAGTATAGTAACTGGGAAGGAGAAGAGATGATTTCATGCCTTTGCCAAGGGCATTAGTCCAAACTTTCATCATGTTTCTGAAGCTTTAAGAAACAACAGTTTTGGAGAAAGAAAAAAATTGGTATTTGCAAATATCTTCTCCCTTTTAGTCATTGTATTGTAATGAATTCTTTTGTATCTTGATTCTGTCTATTCTTGTCCTTTCTTTCCCACTTAATTAACACCAAATAGTGCAAGACTTTCCCATAGATTATAAACTGTTTAGACTCCTTAAAATTCTTAATGAGTTTAGTTTTTAAATTGGATAATTTAGTCTTTGGCTTTTTCTGGATAAACCAACCATGACATTTGTTGCAAGAAAACAACAAACATAAAAGTTTCTCTCTCTCTCTCTCTTGTTTTTTTTTTTTTTTTTTTTTTTTTTTCTTTTACAAGCACTGCTCTTTGTTTATTCACAAATTAATAACCTGTTGAAGAACTAATTCAAATGTGTGATGTCACCTCTTGTGTCTGTTGGCATTCGAATTTTGGCACTGTGCCCTCTTTAAAAGTCTTCGAACTGAAGCAGGCAAACAGGTACTTTCACAACCCATATAGAAGAGATTTGAAGACGTCATCAAATGCAAAATAACTTTTTTCTCTTGATCTATTTGAATTCTTTATCCTTTTTTTTCTTCTGATTCATCGATTAACATTTCCGTTGGGTCTTGACAAAAAGAAATCATACCATAATTAAGGGAATCAAAAAGAAAGTCATCTTCAAGACAAACATTTTTAGATGACTAGTAAAGTCAGTGTATATAAAATCTCGACACGTGAAGTAAAATAAAGTTTTGAATTAAATATTGCTTCTCTCTTCCTCTCACTCATTCTGCTTCTCTTCTCTCCCTCTCCTCTTTTGCTTCCTACCTATTTCTCCTCTTTCTGCTTAGCTTCCATTCCTCCTCTTTCTGTTTCTCCTTTCTCCTCCTCCTCCTATTCTTTCTGCTTCCGCTCCTCTTCCTCCTCCTTTCTCTTTTGTTTCTCCTTCCCCCTCTTTCTCTTTCTACCCCTCTTACTGTCTCTCCTCCTCCTCCCTCTTTTTCTGTGTATCATGCTCCAAAATTCAATTGCTCTGCATGAAATTCTTTTTATTTTAGAAGATGAAATTAATTTTTTTTTTTTTCCCCCCCCATTTTGTAGGTTTTACAGCATGTACGTCTACCACTAATGAGTCCTAAATTCTTGGTAGGAACTGTTGGCTCTGATCTCCTTATCAAAAGTGATGAGTCATGTCGGGACTTGTTGGATGAAGCCAAAAATTATCTGCTTTTACCTCAGGAGCGTCCACTCATGCAAGGCCCTAGAACACGGCCACGCAAGCCTATTCGCTGTGGGGAAGTATTATTTGCTGGTAAGCATTCTTGATAATTCTATTTCATTGGTGAATTTATTGTCAAAAAACTTCTCTCTTGTTTTCTGTAAGTCTTAATGCTGAAGCAGTTGAAATATGATGTAAAACGACACGGTTTCAAAAGAATAAACTTTATGTATCCATTCTCATTATTTATGAATCAAAATTTTGGTCTGGTAGGGATTAACAACTCCTTTTGTCAAACTTTTGACAGCACTAACCTCTTTTTGGCAAAGCTGCAAAAATCTGACAACTTGACAGATTTGGAACCCATCTTAAAAGATATACAAGACTAGTCATTTAGTAGAAGTTTTCCTTGTTTCCATGAGGTAGGAAAAATGTGGCATAAGATAAAATTTATTGTAGGAGACTCACATGCAAACATGTGGGTGATTGCAGAAATTGTCCCGTTCCATCTCAGATATTTAGTTGCAATAGGATAGCCTTCTAGAACTAAAATGAGTTGGATTTTTTTTTTATGCTACAGGTCAAGAGGAAGTAAGATTATAATGTTTTGATTCTCTAAAATAGAGTTGGTATTAGAGCCCAAAAGTAACTCCACAAAATTAAATTTCTAAACATGCAATAAAATACTATCTATCCCATAATAGTTAGTATATTTTTTATGATACATTGTATACTCTGAATAGAAAATAAAATTGTTATATCTTCAATGTGTTCTAATTGACTTAAAATTAAAAGTTCACTTATTATAACTGGGTTACATGTAAATCATCAAATATCCAGGTAAAAATGTTGACAAGTTCCTAAATAAGGAATGAATCAACAGTGTTCAAACTTCATACACATACTCTAAAGTTAATGAGGCTGACCTGAAGGCTCCCTTTTCATTGGCAGTACACCTTTCTCTGGATTGTTCCACTTTACCCTTGATCTCTACCTTTATAATGCTGAGTGTTAAGCAATGAAGCATCAAGTACCATTTTTTTGGTCTTTGCTATAAGTCGACCTGGGATTGAACCACTGATCTCTATGGGTCATTGGTGAACACTAGTTCTAATCTGTATCATCTTTTAGGAAGTTATTTTAGTTTCCATGAGCGTAAATAGACCTTATAAAGGTTTTTTTTTTTTTTTTTTTTTTGTTGTTGTTTTGTTTTTTTTGTTTTTTATACTAAAAGAGGATTTTGGCAAAATTAATTTCTTTAACTCTTTAGGATTAAAAAGAATAATTCAGAAACTGTTTAAGTAACCAAACTTTATTTTTGATCGTAAAAAAATAAACTTAAATTTACAATTTAAAAAAAAAAAATTGAATCTTTTGAAATTTAAAAAAATCAATTTTTTCTTTTTCCTCCCATCCCCAGTTGGTGGTTGGTGTAGTGGTGATGCAATCTCTAGTGTTGAGCGATACGACCCCCAAACAAGTGAATGGCGAATGGTTGCCCCAATGAGCAAGAGACGCTGTGGAGTTGGAGTTGCTGTTTTAAATGACCTACTTTATGCAGTGGGTGGTCATGATGGCCAGTCTTATCTAAACAGTATTGAAAGGTTAGTGTATTCTTCTTTGCATGGAACATTCCTCTTTGCATTACAATTTATGTAGATTCTACAGTTTTTATTAATGTTACAAGATCTCAAATCAAAAATCAAAACTGTAGATATAAGAATTAAACTTATTTTTGTATCTTTATCATATTTACTTGGACATAAGTTGACTTTTGAAGATGTAATTTTTAAGCCCAAAATTGTTCACCTATATTATTCTTTTTCTTTCTTCCTCTTGTTTATTCTTTTTCTTTCTTCCTCTTGTTTATTCTTTTTCTTTCTTCCTCTTGTTTATTCTTTTTCTTTCTTCTTCCTGCTTATTCTTTTTCTTCCTTCTTACTCTATAATTTTTTCTTTCTTCCTCTTACTTATTCTTTTTCTTTCTTCCTCTTACTTATTCTTTTTCTTTCTTCCTCTTACTTATTCTTTTTCTTTCTTCCTCTTACTTATTCTTTTTCTTTCTTCCTCTTGCTTATTCTTTTTCTTTCTTCCTCTTGCTTATTCTTTTTCTTTCTTCCTCTTACTTATTCTTTTTCTTCCTTCTTCTTGCTTATTCTTTTTCTTCCTTCCTCTTACTTATTCTTTTTCTTCCTTCCTCTTACTTATTCTTTTTCTTTCTTCCTCTTACTTATTTTTTTTCTTTCTTCCTCTTACTTATTCTTTTTCTTTCTTCCTCTTACTTATTCTTTTTCTTTCTTCCTCTTACTTATTCTTTTTCTTTCTTCCTCTTGCTTATTCTTTTTCTTTCTTCCTCTTACTTATTCTTTTTCTTTCTTCCTCCTGCTTATTCTTTTTCTTCCTTCTTACTCTATAATTTTTTCTTTCTTCCTCTTACTTATTCTTTTTTTCCTTCTGCTGCTTATTCTTTTTCTTCCTTCTTTTTCTAGTGGAGGGGTCTTATATACCATCAAATTCAGTTAAAAGATTACAAAAGAAACTACAATTTTAATAGCCCTAATTTTTTTTAATAGATCAAATATATAATTACAATTATAAAATAATTCAAGTTATTAATGACTTTTTTAAAAAAAAAAATACATAAAGATCAAGAATAAAAGATAAAAGAGGCTAAATAGAATTTAAAATACAATAAAAGCACATTAAGAAAATGTATATATTGCCTAATGATATATTTTCATTGAAGAATTGCATTATTTTCTTTTCTAATTAAGATTAAAATATTCTTTATTGAGTATCATAATCTTCCCCCCCGTTGATTCTGCTAATTGTAAGGTGTATGATGTCATTCTTGAAGCATTTTTAAGGGCAATTCTCAAGGTAAACGACATAATTTTATTGTATTCATTATTCTTTAAAAGATATGACTCTTACACTAGTTTTACAGTGTTTATTCTCATTTTAAGACATTACATCAGAAAACCAGGTTATGTTGTGACTTTTGGAACTAATCAATGATGTTGAGTGGGGTATAGTTAGGCGATCTTAGTTGAGGGTTACCAGAAGGCTCCCTTTTCAATAGCTACTACACCAAGGTGTAAGGGAGGGTGCTACTCCATTCCCTGGATTGCTCCACTTTACCCTTGATCCTTACCTTATACTACTGAGTGTTAAGCAGGGTGGCATCAAGTAGCATTTTTTGAGTCTTTGGTATGACTCAATCTGAAATTGAACCCTGTTCTCCCGGACCATTAGTGAACACTCTACTCATAGGCCAATAATTGTATTTTACTTTCAACTTTAGCTGACAGTTTTCAGTAAGCATTATTTAATGCTATTGGTTAATATAAAGGGTGTTTCGGGGTGTCCTCGTGGCGTAATGGTTAAAGCGATGGACTGTGGAATCGTAGTAAGCGAGTTCAAATTCCAGTCGCACTATTACGTTCACTTTCAGGCAAATACCCTTGGGAAAGGTATGAACCCCTCTATCCTCCCAGCTATGGGTTAAATAGTACCACTACTGTTCTTCTATGAGAATGGCTTTGGTATTAAATAACCTACAAAGTTTTAACAGCATATGTTGAACACAACTTGGTTTTTCTTTTTTTTTCTTTTTTTTTTTTCTTTTTTTTTTTTTTTTTTTTTAAGTATAGGAATGCCATTCAGTGGAAAAGAAAAGGTGTTTAAACTTAGAATTTTGGGTTGTTCTTAGACACGTTAGTTGGTTGGTTTTTATGCCGTATCAACCTTTGTAGGTTATTTAATGCCAAATTCTGTCTATATGTATATACATTCAACCAAGGATTTCTGAACGAATACTTAGTAGGTAAAATTTCCTATGGGCAGGATTTCATTTGTTTGCACATGATTAACCAGATTTAATTCGACATATATTTTTGTACAACTTTGTCTCTCTCAAGAAGGACAGAACGTCATCTATTTTGACGTTTTCGAACAAATCAGTTAAACTATTCACTTTGAAAAATCGCTTTCTGATGACAGCGAAAGCTCTGCATTTGATAAGAATGTGTTTAACCGTACAAGTTGTCTGACAGGTCAAACATTGTGGTTGTGGTTCATGCTTCAGTATGAAAGAGTGAGTAAGCATATTGTGACGGCAAATTGACTAAAAATCCCAAAACGGGACTTTTATTTTCGCACGTGTGAAGACGGGGCAGGTTGGCACTTGATCCCCTACCTAATAAGTCCTCGTTCAGAGTTTTTCTCTCAGGCATATAAGACCTGGCATATTACGTGAGGGATTAATTTAGGGCCAGACTGACCGCCGCTGGCAAGGGGTTCCAAATTTCACACTATCACACACCCACCAGGCCGCTAAACTTCTTTCCCCTAGATAATGGAAGAATATGGACCTATAGGTTTTAATCGTGATAATATTATATTGTAGTAGTCGGCAACTCCGGTTTCCCGTGTGATATTTTAAAGGAATTAATAGGACAATTCTAAGCAAGATAACATAAGGCGAATAGAAGCTGAAAAGAAAGCATGAAGTAACAACATAGACCAGGTGGTAACATAAAAATACATGAATTCCTTTACTACAGTTATATACACTTTCAAAGTGTCAAAACATATAATAATTGGACAGTCCACGAATATAAATGTCTTTTCTTGACTTCTGTTTTTCTTCAAATTGAGAGAGAGAGAGGTATACAAAATTTGGGTATAAAGGAGAAATGTCCCCAAAGTTACTTATCTTATTTTTCGACGGGGTTTCACTGGAGAATCTTTCCTTTCACGGGCTAATAGACTTTGTTCTATTTTTTTTACACTGGCTTGAAGAACCTGGGGTCCCTCTTGTCTCAGTTATTCTTTTGTCTTCAACCCGGAGTAAAATGGCTATGGTTCGTCTGCCCGCTACGGACCCTGCTCAAAAAGCTGACTTTCTTATTATTTACTTCCGCTGAGGGGAAGGGGTCCCCACTTCCGTTTTGAGGTCCCAGCCAATCATTTGGCTTCTCTCTTCTCCCCCTTGGTGTCCAGCGACCTGAGGTTACTAAGTACCAACACCTGTTGATACCCCTCTGTGACCTACATTCTTCCTTAACGGTCACTTTTTTTTGATGGCTAGATACTGTTAATTCAACGGGAGGATAGTATTAATCTTACCTCTATCGTCTCCGTGGGCTATCACGTGACACTATGAAGGTTACGAATTATTGATTTTTCTGAAACAACCTGTACGATATTAAATCTTCTAATATTTGTCAAACTTGTAAAAAATATATATATATATTATTTGCTTTCTGTCCCTTAGAAAGCTGCCTGTATTAATCGATTCTGATTGGTCTTTTTTTTGTTTTTTTTCTTTTATTACTTCTTGTATCTCATAACAAAGCCAAGATTTTTTGTTTTTTTTTTTGCAAACAACCAACCACTTAAGTTACACTTCAGGCACCTATTCTGGCTAGATCACAACAGCAATGTATTGGAAATTATTTATAGATTCACCTTTCACGTGCCCCATGATTGGCTGAAAAACAGCCAATTATGAGCCACTATCCATACGTCTGCCGTACCACCACGTGTGTGCATTCTTTAAACTAACAGACCTCTTTTCCCTTTTGATATGGTGTAACACGGAATCTTGACTGCTGACAAAACAGGCTATGTGTTAGCAAAAGAATGTGGCGCACTACATACAAGGATGGTCATTCCATGAGAGACTCTACAGACGTGGGGACCAAAAATTCTCCTTCTTCAAGCCTTTGAATTTGTACAGACCAGCCACCAAAACTGCATGGAACTGAAAGAACTGTTACCAAGACAAATGTTGTAGTTAAGTCTGCAGAAAACACCTCTTTTTGCAATTCTTCTTCTTTTCTTTATCTCTTTCACTAAATGTAAACCTTTTTTTAACCAAATTGTTGTTTTGTTTCTTTTCTCTCGTCATGTCTTGTGTTGAAGCTTTATTTTTCCTTATGCTGCAGATATTGATTTCGTCCTATTCTTTATGGGTAAAATCCCAACACTTTGCAAAATTAACTATAGCATTTGTCTTGGTAACAGTTCTTTCAGTTTCATGTAGTTTTGGTAGCTGGTCTGTACAAGTGTTGTTGAAGATTTGTGATTGGTTCACTTGTGAATGTGATGAAGATTTAGACCTTCTTTCTCATCTGCTAAATATTCCACTTTTAATATCACTTTCTTGTTTTCTGCTTTCATGGCGGAATACTTATATGAAAGAAGAGTTTATTTTCATTGATTATTCAATTTTCTTCTGACCAGATATGATCCTCAGACAAATCAATGGAGTAGTGATGTTGCTCCAACGAGTTCCTGTCGGACAAGTGTTGGTGTGGCAGTCCTGGATGGACACATGTATGCTGTTGGTGGTCAAGATGGAGTTTCCTGCCTAAATTTTGTTGAAAGGTATTTAATCATTTTTTAAATTTTTTTTTTGTCCAGGTTCCTGTTTTTTATTAATATAATTTTCTTTCCTTTAGGAGATTTTTTTGTTGGTCTGGGTGTGTGTGTTTTTTTTTGTGTGTGTGGGGGGGGGTAAATTATCATTAGGGAGGAATATTCAGATCATTTCTTTTCTGAAGTTCCCTTTTTTTTTTCTTTTTTTTTTATTTGAAAAAAATATTTTTTAATTTTTTTCTTCTGAACTTTGTTCATTTTTTTTTTTTTTTTTTTTTACTTGAACAGTTCCCCCTCTCCTTTTTTTTTCCCCCCCTGGATTTTTGTCTCATTTTCTTTCTTTCTTTTTCTTTCTTTTTTTTTTTTTACCCTTCATTTTTTTTTTTCACTGAACTTTTTTTTCCTTTTTGCCCCTTTTCTCATTTTCTTAAATTCAAAAAATTTTTTTTTTTTTATAGGGTCTGGACACATCTTGGTTTTGGGACTTAATCTATTTTACATTTTTTTCTTTTCACTCATTTTATGTCTGTTTTGTATTAACTTTTCAAATCCAGCTTTCTATTTTTGCTTTTTATCTTTTATTGTCCCCTCACAAACCTAATTCAACTATTTTTTTTCTTTTCCTCTTATATTAATTCTGTTCACTTTTTTATAGTTCATTGTTTTCTTCATTTTTTTTCTTTCTAATTTTCATCTTCTTCAGATATGATCCTCAAATCAATAAATGGACCAAAGTAGCCTCAATGAGTACAAGACGGTTAGGTGTGGGTGTTGCTGTACTTGGTGGCTATCTCTATGCAGTTGGCGGTAGTGATGGAACATCTCCTTTGAATACAGGTGAGGCACTTTCCTGTTTTTTAAGAGAAGTCAATTTTTGATTGAATGATTTCTTAATAAAGTGTATTTTTCATGTTTCGTTTATCAATAAAACAGAAAATGTTAATTTTTCTTAGCCAAGAAAAATCAAATAGACCTCTGCTTGGTTCAAAAATTTGTGGCATTTCCTAGGAGAGATAACACTCCTTGCCTCATGACAATTTCGTTCGTGAGGCTCCAGTTCTGCAGCTCTGAGAATTATGAAGTCACCTATTTGTTGTGTGTGTGTTTGTGGGGGGGTCTCTTGCCATCTGTCTTGGATTATGAAGTTATCCTTTTGTTGTTGTCCTGAAGACCTCATCATGACATGCATGGATTCTTTCGACTCTCTTGCCATCCATCCTTATTGGCCATTGCTCTTACTAAGTCCTCCAGACGGCATCCAGTGTTTGAACAATGCTGATGAATGTAAGTTTTTGCTGGTCGGTCAACACTGATGTGTTCATATGTAGGAATCCATAAGAGAACATCACTTATAAGTTCATCTTTACTTCTCAAGCAGTGCCTAGCATGTCTTGTTTGGATGGTTAGCTAAATGGGAGGTAAGTGGCTGTACAGCTGCTGTTTCGTTGGGTGCTGCTCCCAAGATTTGTTCAAAACAGCACAAAGTATCTTTGTGTAGTTCCCATCTAGCTTTTTCCATTGGCATTCAAGTAATGCAACCAGACCATAGTACTGACACAGCTACAGCTTGGAAGAATTTCTGTTTTATTTTATCAGAGAGATCAAATTTCCTTGTGGTCATTAGTTTAGTATTATTTGCTTAGAATCCTACTTGGTTGGTGGCTGTTCAGCAATTAATGAAAATTTGTAATGTTGAAAGTTCTAATGGACTTTATAAGTAAAAAAGTAAAGTTGGCGACCATAGTCGAGGGTGACCCGAAGGCTCCTTTTCGATAGCTACTACACCATGGTGTAAGGGAGGGCGCTACTCCTTTCCCTGGATTGTTCCACTTTACCTTTGATCCATACCTTATAATGCTGAATGTTAAGCAAGGAGGCATCAAGTAGCCTTTTTTGAGTCTTTGGTATGACTCGACCTGGGATTGAACCCAGGTCTCCCAGGTCATTGGCAAACACTCTAACCGCTAGGCCAATATCCGGTGAATGGACTTTATAGGGTGATAAAACTATAGCTGTGTCTTTTCAGTACCATTTAATAACCAAGTTTATAATGAAACCTTTCTAAATTTTTAAGATGAGTTGTTATCAATTGGATGTGGATTATAAACAATGAAAGAAAGGTTCAGTATGTCACTTTTTATTTGTTTCTCTGGTGTTTGAAATCAGTATGTATACGTGAGATAAGCTGAATACAGAGTTGGTGTGAGAAGTTATCTAGGAGGCGACAAGACAGACTGGGAGGATGCACTACTTCAAGACAGACTGGGAGGAGATGCACTACTTCAAGACAGACTGGGAGGATGCACTACTTCAACGCAGGAGAGCAAATTACATAAATCCTTGTATTTAATTTTTTTACAATTATATAAATTCTAAAAATCAGATTCAACTCCAAATTGAGCTCGATTGCTGTTAAAATTCTTCTTTAAGCAATTTATACAAAAAGTAACCATGTGGTATTCTGTAGTCATTGGTACATTGGTGATTGGGTGTCCTCATAGTGTAATGGTTAAAGCGATGGACTGTGGAATCGTAGTAAGCGAGTTTGTATTCCAGTCACACTATTATGTTCTCTTTCGAGCAAATACCCTTGGGAAAGGTATGATCCCCCTTATCTGCCCAGCTATGGGTTAAATAGTATCACTACTGTTCTTCTAGGAGAATGGCTTTGGCATTAAATAACCTACAAAGGTTGATATGCCATTAAACAAAGAAACCAAACCAGAGATTGGTGAAATCTATTTTTGATGTGTAGTGTATCATTAAAATTATGTTTTGAGTCATTAAAAGTATGGAAAAACACAATAAGTATGATGGATAGTCATTGAACCTGAGGTCAATCTGAAGCCATAGCTCTAAGGGGATGGTTTTAGTCAGGTGACTAAACTGTTCTAGACTTATAAATAAGTTAATTAGTGAGAAACACTCAAAGTAAGCAG
The DNA here is from genome assembly GCA_963585895.1 of Sepioteuthis lessoniana. Classification (NCBI taxonomy): domain Eukaryota; kingdom Metazoa; phylum Mollusca; class Cephalopoda; order Myopsida; family Loliginidae; genus Sepioteuthis; species Sepioteuthis lessoniana. Next base: position 57,449,829 of record OY757943.1, read on the forward strand.
TTGAAAGCTCCCTCTTGTTCTCACGGATTAGGCCAAGTGGATAATCATTGTCGCCAAGAAACAAAAAGTTACATGTGCATATAAAATTGTGATTGTATTGTCATTCCTCATCAACAGACTAGACCAAAGATGGTGACATGAAAGAGACACTAGTACGATACAAGGTGACTGACTGGGAAAGAGATGATGTGAAGAGTTGTAATGAGATAGAAGCTGACTGATCCGAGAGTAAGGAGCATGTAGTATATATGATATTTTTTATAGGTCTGATTTCCATATAATCGATAGCCTATTGATAGCTGTCCATGCTTTCGTTAACCTCGTTTCGATGTCCTTTTCGGTTGATTCGACGCTGCTTCCTAGGTACGTGAATTTGTCTACTAGTTTGAGTGGGGTTCCTTCTAGAGTGGAGATGTCCCCCGTTTGGTTATAGCACATATACTCCGTTTTGTGTGCATTAACATAGAGGCCTATGCTTGCTGCTGCTCGTTCCAAACTATGCAGAAGAGTTTCGGCTTGGTCAGGTGTATTTGCCAGTATCGCTATGTCATCGGCGTAGTCGGCGTCGGTAATTGTTGTTGCGGGGTATCTTCTGCTTCTTTTCTTCGTCAGTTCGAAGCCATTCTCTTTGATTTTGTCAATCGATGTTCTAAGTACGTAGTCTAGACAAATGATAAAGAGGTACGGGGCCAGCGTGTCCCCTTGTAGTACTCCTGCTACAAAAATGAAAAGCAGCTTCTTCCAGGCAGCGGTCACATCGATACTGCTATATGGATGCACTACATGGACGCTAACAAAACGGCTGGAGAAGAAACTGGATGGCAATTACACAAGAATGCTGCGTGCAATCCTGAACAAGTCCTGGCAGCAGCACCCCACAAGACACCAACTGTACGGCCACCTGCCCCCTATCACAAAAACTATTCAAGTTAGACGAACCAGACATGCAGGACACTGCTGGAGAAGCAGAGATGAACTCATAAGAGATGTACTCTTATGGATCCCCACACATGGCCGCGCAAAAGCAGGACGACCAGCTCGAACGTACATTCAGCAGCTATGTGAGGATACAGGCTGTTGTCCTGAAGACCTACCTAGGGCGATGGACGATAGGGAGGAGTGGCGAGAGAGGGTCGGGGATATCCGTGCTACCAGCGCGATATGATGATGATGAGTATATATGATATAGATCAGTCAAGTAAAGAGTTATACATTAAAATGTAGTTCCAACCCCCAATAAAAAAAATTTTTATTTAAAAAATGGATATATATTCTTGATTTTATTTTCAGTTGAACGGTATGATCCTCGAACAAACCGTTGGAACCCTGTATCACCAATGGGGACCCGTCGGAAGCACTTAGGAGTAGCAGTATACAATAATATGATTTATGCTGTGGGTGGCCGAGATGACACAACTGAACTGAGTAGTGCAGAGCGATACAATCCTCAGACCAACACGTGGCAACCTGTAGTGGCCATGACCTCAAGACGCAGTGGGGTCAGTATTTTGATTATTTCATATTTGCCTTCACTTTTTAAAAATTTTGCCAGTATCAATCAATGGAACCCGAGAAGTACTTTGATAGATAAGTTTTGCAAAATCATTTTTAAATCTTATTTAAAACTATCAGCAAAGATAAGGCTTAAAAAAAATCATAACTTCTTTAGGTTTTTTATAGTCTTAAGTCTCCTGGGTATAACATGAAGGTGCATTTGATGAGTGTGAATTACCCCTTCATTGCCATCACTCCCAGGTCCACTCTGACCCAGAGTGGTAGTACCTGTTAGAGTCCCATCTATGGGTCAAAAAGATCTGTTTAGAAATAATTCATATTCGATTGGACCATGTGCAAAAAAAAATGAATAATAAAATTCTTTTGGAAGCAACAACACAAAAAAATATAAATAAGAATATAAAATGAACATGATTCTCTAACCTCTAGGCATAAAATAAACTTGAACAACTTGACATGCCATTAAAATCAATCTTTTGTCCTGTAGGAGTCCTGACACTGTCAGTAAGGCTTAGAATATGTCTTCCTCCTCTGCAGGTTGGGGGGCGGTAAAATCCACCTAAAAGAGGTCCATGTATTAGGTCAAATGGATTTTTTGAAAATTATCAGTATTGGCTAGAAATACTGGAAACCATATAACTGAGTGGAAGCAAATGATTATGATGGACAAAAAAATTATTACAGCGGAACACAAAGTTGTATGGAAGACCAGCAGTTGCCCATGCAGAAAGTCTTCTTTGTCTATACCATTGATATTGTTCAATGTAATGGCAAGTGCCAATACAACTTGACACTAGCAGTGTTATAAATAAGAAGCCAAAGACTGCCAAAATGCCTTAGGGTCTTTGCCCACCCCACCCCTTTTTTTTATTCAGCATTGTCTGTCTTTCAGATTGGTTGTCTGAGGTTAGAGCCCAATCTGATTTTTACACCATAGATAAAGGAAGAAGAAATGGATTTATGTCTTCCTTCAAGGGCATTAATGCAAAGTGAATGCAAATAGTCTCAGACAGAATTTAATACCATTTATGTACTTGTTGCCAATAAAATAAAAATGTCAAACCTTTCTTCTAGTAGAATGGTTCTTAAACTTTTTCCAAAGAAATGGAACTGGTTTTTTTTGTTTTTTTTTTACAGTAAAACTGTTCTTACACTAAACTGAATTGTTATTTATATATATATATATATATATATATATATATATATATATATATATATATATATAGAGAGAGAGAGAGAGAACTGTTTTGACAAAATAGATAAAAATGGATTTGGCATTAAATAACCTATAAAGGTTGATATGCCATAAAACCCAAACAACTAGCCAATCAAACTTTTTCACCTCCTTTGGCTTCCATCTGTGTCCACTCCCTCACACACTCTAAAAATATTACTCAAAATTTTTAAGATAATTTTTTTTTCATTTATGAATGACTATTTAAATTTCACTGAAAATGGATAAGTTTCTGTGTTGGAGAAAAGTCTTGTGTATGTGTAATAATGTGTTGATATAGCTTTGTACACTTTGTATTTATGTGTTGAGAAAATTTTACATACATGTAATAATGTGTTTGGAAAATTTTACACCTGTCTAAAAATGCGTTGGAGAAAGTCTTATGCACTTGTATAAATGTCTTGAGAAAATCTTATATATATAGATTTGGACTACATCATCTAAATTTCTGTTTACATGCAAATAGATTTATATACTGAAGAATAAAAGGAAAAATTTTTTTTTCTTACAGGTTGGTTTAGCCGTGGTGAATGGTCAGTTGATGTCTATTGGTGGTTTTGATGGTACCACCTATCTTAAGACTATTGAACTCTATGATCCCGAGCAGAACTGTTGGCGGCTATGTGGTAGCATGAACTATCGACGCCTTGGTGGTGGTGTCGGGGTGGTTCGAATGCCACAGCATGAGCCCCACCTTTGGTAGCATCAGGGCAGAGAGTTAGGCTTTGCTTTCTTTTTTTTTTTTCTCTCTTCTCTTTCTCTAAAATTAATTTTCTCTACTGGATTAAATTTTTATCAAGAAATTTGTTTTAAATTACATCTTGATTTAAAACTTTGCTAATTTCAAAACATTAGAATAAAATCTGCGTTAAGTTTGCTAAAATATTGCTGCCTGTGTCCCATATTGTTACATTTGCATATAGATTTATTACACTAAATTTAACAATTATTGGACATAGGTGGTGATATTTCTACTGTTAAATAACAGTTGTTACATTTGCATATGAATTTAATACACTTAATGTAACAATTATTATGGGACAGGTATTATTATCACCTCTGTCCCATAACTATTGCTACATTTGCATATAAATTTTATTCAATAAATGTAACATCTAATATTTTGATTTAAGATTTTTTTTTTTTTTTCTGAAATGAAAATTATGTTTTAAAATAGATGAAAGTTAGCTTTTTCAATAGTAAATTTAAATTTATCTTTTGATTTTCATTTTTTTTTTTTTTTTTTTTTTTAATGAATTGAATTTCTTTCTCCATCTCTCTCTCTCTCTCTCTCTCTCTCTGTGAAACAAAGAATATTTATGCAATAACAACAAAAATAATCTACAAAACCTGATGTTAAATACAATTTTCTTTGAAGAAATACAACTGACAAGTGATCCTACTTGTTCAAAAGACAATAATCTAGCCAAAAAGATTTTTTTTTTTTTTTTTTTTTTAAATTTTTGGAGGCAGACATGTCTAGCCTCTCTCCCACCTTACAATGCATACTGTGTGTGCTAGTGTGTGTGTATATGGATGTGTGTGTGTATGAACATGAATGATGACTGATTCAATTGCGGTCACAGCTAACTCCAAGCATTTGGAAAAAAGCAGAGGAAAAAAAAAGAAAAAAAAAACACTATATTGTTGCATATGTATAGTATTTATTTGTTGGTCTTGAGAAGGTATATAGGATGTTTCAAAAAGGGATGCAACTATCTTTTTTGATAACTTGTTTAAACTATTTTAAAGACACAAATCACACATACATTTTAAATTTACAATAAATATCAACATTTATTATTTTTTTAAGCAGGATACAAATTCCTACCCGTTTCATAACATTAGCGATCACCTATTTTTGTGATGTTTTTTTTGTTTTGTTTTGTTTTTTTTTATATTAGCCAATCATTTTTCAAACCTCTAAGGATTGTTTTGAAAAAGAAAAAAATGTCAAGTAAGTAATTTATTCTTGAACTAAATCTCAACAATGAACACATATTCATCCTTGGAAAAAGCACACAACTGTTACAACACCAAAGAATGGATGCTCAAATGGGTCTAGAACTTGATGCAACCATTTTAACTGCTAGAAACTGTTGTTTCCGTGTACAGTCTTGCCATGTGACTAATATTGTAGCATAACATTTACAAGTGCGTAAAATTTACCCTCTTTTCCATAGGGTGGCATTCCTTTTTGAAACATACTGTATAAATTACTTTACAAAAGGAAAAAATTTACTCATTCATCCCATTTTTTAAAAAATTGTACCCCCCTTAACCTTATTCAACATATTCTCTTATATATATATGTCTATATATATATATATATATATGTGTCTCTGTGTGCAGTTTTTCTGCCAAAACAACACACATTTCTAAATTGTATGCATGTGTATATGTACAATATTTTGAAAATTGTAACATGTGTATATGTACAATATTTTGAAAATTGTAACATGTGTATATGTACAATATTTTGAAAATTGTAACATGTGTATATGTACAATATTTTGAAAATTGTAACATGTGTATATGTACAATATTTTGAAAATTGTAACATGTGTATATGTACAATATTTTGAAAATTGTAACACGTGTATATGTACAATATTTTGAAAATTGTAACAAATGACAAACAAAATACTTTCTATTTATCTTTCTATACTACTCCACTTTATTTCTTTCTAACTCCCCCCCTCATCCTGAGGGGGAGTTGGAAGTGGGAGCTCAGTTTACTGCCTTGTATATTTTATTTGAAGTATCTCTAAGGTATAAGGATTGTTATCTAAGAAAAAAACATTTTTTTCTTTCTTCATACCCACCTAGAATCCTCACTGTGTCATTTTTGTGTGTGTGTATGTGTGTGCGCATGTGTAAAAAAAAAAAAAAAATATCCTTTTACATTTAAATTTTTTTTAATTGTGGGCATTTTTAAATTTTTATCTTATTTTGTTAATCTTCTTTTTTTTTTTTTTCACAAGAGATGAATTCAGGAATTTCAAATTACATTCATTTCAGTCTATCCCATAATAGTCAATATATATGTATATATATATATATATATATATATATATATATATATATATATATATATAATTCATACATTAAATGTAACAACTATTATGAAGAAAAGACATATTATTCTGTTCGATAACAGGTTTGACATTTGCATATATATTTTATATATTAAATGTAACACATTTTATGGGACAGAGATAGTAAAAATATTTCTGTCCAATCATAGTTGGTACATTTGTATATAAATTTCATACACTAAATATAACAATCAATATGGGACAAAGGTATTATATTACTCTGTCTCACAATACTTGGTACATTTGTGTATATATTTCCTATACTATATGTAACAACTATTATGGGACAAGTATTATTATTACTGTCTCATAATAGTGGATACATTTTTATAGATTAAATGTAACAACTATTATAGGACAGAGCTATTATATTTGACTTTGTCCTACAATAGTTGGTACATTTGTGTATATATTTCCTTTACTAAATGTAACAACTGTTGTAGGACATGTAGTATTATTATTATTATTATTATTACTGTCTTATAATAGTTGATACATTTTCATATAAACTTTATAGATTAAATGTAACTACTATTATCAGACAGGCAGTATTTTTTTTTTTTTTTTTTTAGTTAATTATTTTTTTATGTTTATGATTAATTTGGGGTACATTAAATCTTTTTTTATTTTCTTTTTTTTAAAATTCTGATGAATGATAGAATAATATCTTTGCATTATGAAGTCCTGTTCATATCATGTGATCTTTGATTTTTTTTTATGATGTTCTATGTTTTGTCTCCACTTGTGTATATTATATTTTTATCTTGATTTAACGTTAATGATGATCCCATGATGTTTATATTTAAAAATTGCATCTATTTCTTTATGTATATAATTCATTTTCTACAACTTGGTCTTCTACACAGTGCAGTGTGTGTGTGTGTATATATATATATATATATATATATATATAGTGTGTGTGTGTGTAAATGCTCTATCTTTGATATTGAGCACTATCTAATAATACTGCTACATTTGGTCCCCCATTAACTCACCAAGTATTCTAGTAAGAACCTTAAATCTCTTTTATATATATATATATATATATATATATATATGAGATTATAATAATGATAAATATATATTAGATATATATATTTAATTCATGAAATTTAGACTACAACCCTGGGTTTCATGGAGTTTTTTGCAAAGTAACAATCATCAGGCAGTTCTTAACTGCCTGATGATTGTTGTTTTGCAAAAAAACTCCATGAAACCCAGGGTCGCAGAATATTTTCCATGGATTTATATATATATATATATATATATATATATATATATATATATATATATATATATAAGATCTATCCTAGATATTGACCACTCTCCATATTCTATTGCACTTGGTTCGACACATACCCACAAAGTGATTTAGTGACAACCAACACTCTATATATAGTGCAGCCATAGTTTTTACAGGTAATATTAAGATATAGAAAAGGATATTCTCTTTAATTTTCAGGATGGTTATTAACAACTAAATCATTCTTTAGATAATTAAACTATTTGTTTATTTTATTTTATTTTTTTTTATTGTTTGCTTGATATTTTAATCAATAACGTACTCTTCGAGTGTAGTATGTGCATCCATAAGGATGTTCTCTGATCCTTTCCGCAACTTGGTTTTCCACTGACTGTACTGGTCAAAACTCTATGGAACAAAACAAAAACAAATTTCTTAAAGAATTCTTTGATAAGGAGAAATTGTTTAAAGGACAACTGTTCAGCTTTTTGTTTCTTTTTTTTGTTTTCCTTTTTTTTTTTCTTTTTCTCCACTAAAATATTTGTATGGGGAGTCTCTCTGGCATAGTGGTTAATATGTTGGACTGTGACATCATAGTGAGTTCGAACTTCAATCATGCTATGACATTCACTTTTGGACTAATGCCCATTGGGAAAGGTATGAACTCTCTCATCTTCTCAGGAACTGGTTAAATAGTACCACAACTGTTCTTCTACAAGAGTAGCTTTGCCATTAAATAACTTTTAGAGGTTGATATGCCATTAAACAAAGAAACCAGACAAAATATTTGTACAGTAAAAAGAATTTTTAAAAAACACTCAATTTTTTGCTTCTTCTCATCAGCTAAGTTTCAATTTGAGTGGATTTGAGATTTTTTTTTTTATTTAGTTTATATGTTGAATTTTAAAGAACTAATTTTTAGGCAAAATATTGACTTGGCATATTATTCATGAGTATTAATTATGTAAGGTTGAATTGCAAACATAATAGGGATAACTAAGAACAATCCTTGACTTCAAAAATTCTATAAATTAATGATTTCATTACCAGAAATCCAGGTTCAGTCTATAAACAAAAAAAATGTATATATATACATTGTCATCCACAGACAGACTGTTTTGTTCAAAACTCATCAGTGTGGCTAGATAGGCTAGATTCCTGAAGCTGGGATCAAAACCTGGCTATATATATATATATATATACACACACATATGTGTAATTATTTTGTGTTTATAGCTTTCACAGTATTCTATTTATATCTAGTCCACTGCTCAAAATAAATTTTTGTTATCCAGGAGATTGTCCATTATTATAATAATATCAGAAAGAAATTTGTGATCTACTGAAAAACACAGAGTAATTTCAATCATACATCCTAGATGCATCAAGGAGGTCTTCAGTGATGCACTGTCTTCATCACCGATTTCGGGTTATTTTTGCATCATATCAGCTCCGAAAGAAACCCTGGCATGACTCTGGAAGAGCCAAGCCGCCTCCTTGATCGCGACGTGCTACGCTCGTGCCTCTACCTAAACAAAACAAATTTTAATAAGACCGGACTTCGGACGTTCTTATAGACATCTGTCCTTCAGTAACAGCCAATGAAAAACAGGGCATTCCACACTCCTCTACTATATATAATACCATCTTTACCTCATCCGGTTTCAGCTAACTACTTCCAGATTCGGTATCGAGGTAAGATGGTATTTTTAATACTCATCCAATTAAAGAATAATTAAAAAAAATTTATTTTAAATTTTACAAAATATTGCCGCAATTCACACAAGACCTGAAATCAGTGATATTTCTAAGTTTTAACTTCACTTTCCTGATTGAAAAGTTAACTTTGCCTGGCTGATCACCAAAGACAGATATACAGTGTGTGTGTGTGTGTGTGTGTGTGTGTGTGATAATTAATTGTAATAGTTGAACATTACTCACCTGTAAAAGGTGCAATTCAGAATGTCCTTTTTTTTTGTTTTTATTTATTTTTATTTCATCTATTTATTTATTTATTTATTCATTTTTTTGGTTGAATTTTTTGGTGGTAACTTTAATATAAAATTGTAATAGAAAGAAAAACTTGCTCCTTCCGTCCTATCATAGGTCTTATGTTTGCATATAAATTTCATATACAGAATATAACAACTATTATGGGACACACACTCTAGTTGATCCATCTCATAAAAAAAAATGGTGGCAATATTTTTCATGATACATTTCAAAACCTGTCAAGAGAATTAACTGTCCACTTTTCCATTTATTTTTTTCATCTCATCAGATTTACAAAATCTAGCATTTCTCTCTCTCTCTCTCTCTCTCTCTCTATATATATATATATATATATATATATATATATATATATATATATATATATATAATGTGTGCGTGTGTGTGTATACTTCTAAATTTAATCTGATGATTGTATCTTTAATACATGAAACTTTGTCTTGAAACCAACATAAAAGAAGTGAGATATTAATTTCTTTTAGGTTTTATCATGCTCTGCTAATGAGCACTTGAGCACTTTCTGATTTAAGAAAAATGTTTTCAAACAATTTGTTTGTTCCTACACACACATATGGATTAACTAGTGTGTGTGTGTGTGTATATATATATATATATATATATATATATACACACACAGGCACACACACTAATATATCCATCCCATAAAAAAATGGTGGCAATATTTAGATAATTTTACAGTTCTATCATCCTTCAAAAACGTTGTTGTGCCTTTTCATTATTTCCTTGATATGATAGTGAAAAGTGAGTTAAGTTAAAAATGATCCTCTGCTAAAGCTTATAAATGTAAATTCATGAATATATTATGATCTTATCGATCTTTAGTATGTTCATATATAGGGATTGATAGATATGTATAGTTGAGAAATGACCATAGGTATAGATGTGTGTGTGTGTGTGTGTGTGCGCGCGCGCACATATATATATTTAGGAACCCCTCCACACAAGCAGGATATAATGCAAGATCAATTTTTAAGTGGAATTTTACAGGTTTGAATTCAGTTTTCCTTCTTCTAGGCTGGTTGTTATACCCAGGTTAAAGAGCCTAGTCTGCCCTACTATTTACTAATAGCAGGAAGGGAGAATAATTGGATTCATACCTTTTCCAAGGGTATTAGCACTATGTGAAATACAGCTTCATTCAGGAATTGAACTTAAGTCACCTTGTTCATTTTCTACAGCGATAACCATTGCACCAAGTTCATGTAGGGTCCTTGGTGTATCTATGCAGTATGTGACAAGATGAGAGAGGGGGATGTAATTCACACATCACTAGCCTGGCTGGCTTGTAGGTGAACACATGGTCTTCACCTCATGATCTTGAATGAACATAAGTCTACCCACAGGAAAAGGAACAAAAAAACTGGAAATGACTCATCACTTCCTGTTTCTTTAGTGGTGAGTAATGATCCTGAAAATACTGGAAGTTTCAACTACCTCAGGAGGACTATAAAACCCTGTCTTGTTTCCAGGTGACCAGAAGTCCTGAGCCACAGGTGCTAATACATAGGTAGAGAAGTGAGGGAGCTGGCAGTGTTCAGAGAGCCGAATTAGACACAGAAGATGGAAGAAGTTCTTAGTGCTTCCAGAAATAGTAAAGTCACAGGTTAGAGTTTACGTTGCACTGCATGCCAGGGAGGTGGGTAACAGAGCTAGAGAAAGGTCCTGGGGGGACACATCTAGCCCATGCATGAGCTGGTCTAGTCCCTCAAACCTTGTGTTGTCTTTTCTTTTTCTTTGTGACACCACTATCTCTTGGTTGTATGCATCTATAGAGTACAACAGTGTGGGATCCTGACATTGTGGCACAGCAGAATATGCAGCAATGGAACAAAATGCACATTGAACAGCTGCACAGGTGGTAGGCAAGGTGGTTATATCCCAATGTTTAGATTTTTTTTAAAGTTTTAGCAAAGAAGAAAGGTTAAACATTAAATGTACAATATTGATGCATGATAATAAATGATTATATATACAGTTATTTGTTTGGCATCCCACCAAGCCAAAGTGTGGCACAAGGCCTTTTTAATGTGGGAGCCAGGTGCAGAACAGTAGCCCAGACTTGACTGGCAGCTCCAAAAATGTCTTGGGCCTCATTTGCATTCCCCTATAATGGGGCATCTCAGATGCCAGGCAATAAACCAAGCCCTGCCAAAGCAGGTGAGAGTCTGGAGGGGATGGCCCCTGGAGGCCCAAGGGAGTGTCAGTCTCAGCCATGCAGTATGAATCCTAGGCTTCCCCACCACCCATCATTGGGGGGTGTCCTCGTGGTGTAATGGTTAAAGCGATGGACTGCGGAATCTTAGTAAGCGAGTTCGTACTCCAGTCGCGCTATTACATTCACTTTCGGGCAAATACCCTTGGGAAAGGTATGAACCCCCCTATCCTCCCAGCTATGGGTTAAATAGTACCACTACTGTTCTTCTAGGAGAATAGCTTTGGTATTAAATAACCTACAAAGGTTGATATGCCATTAAACAAAGAAACCAACCAAACCACCCATCATCATATATGCAGGTCAATACATACTCAGGTTTGAAAATAGGGCGTAGATAACGGTACAGGGAATTTAGCTGGATTATTGTAAATGATCCTATACAGAGATTAAGGAGTGGATCAACAGTACAAGGAATTTAGCTGGATTATTGTAAATGATCCTATACTGAGATTAAGAGGTGGATCAACAGTACAGGGAATTTTACTGGATTATAGTGAATGATCCCATACAGAGATTAAGGGGTGGATCAACAGTACAGGGAATTTAGCCGATCATAAAAACAGATCAGTATATGCACAGGTTTTGAAATATGGCTTTAAAAATAATTCTCTGTTGAAACTTGAAAACACATATTCAAAGATATGTTTGAATTTCTATTTGATTTTTCTTTCTTTCTTTCTTTCTTTTTTTTTTTTTTTTTTTTTTTTTTTTTAGAAAAGAAAAACAGCATTTACATGCATTTCCATCTTTTCTTGTGTGGATTTTTTTCAATATTCAATTTTCTTTTCTATTTGTAATGGAATATTTTGGTGACACAGAAAGGTTATTATCCACTCTGGGTGTGTATATATATATATATATATATATATATATACACACACACACACACACACACACACACACACATATATATATTGCCCAGTCAGCTGGGGCTCTAGAATACACTGACTGCACCTCTGCAGAGGGGTAAGACCCCCCCACCATAACGAGTGTCCTGGATATGACACTAGTTAATCTGATGGTGAGGTTCCAGCAGTGCTGGAGCTTTGGGGAATGCAGAGTACCCCTTCATTGCCATCGCTCCCAGGTCCACTCTGGCCCGGAGTGGTAGCACCTGATAGGGCCCTATCTATGGGTTAAATAGAACTAACAGCATACTTATGCTAAAATGAATTGAGTAAACTGAATAGCTTGAAATAGAAATGTTTTTGACAATTAAACCGTACTTACACTTAAACTGCGTGCTTATGCTTAACTGAATTATTTGAAATAGAACTGTTTTTCGACATTAAAACTGTATTTACACTTAACTGAATTGTTACATATAACTGCTTGAATATTTTGAAATGGAAATGTTTTTGACAATTAAACTGTGTACTTCTGCTAAACTTAACTGTTTTCAATAGAACAGATTATTTACATAAAAATGGATTTGGCATTAAATAACCTACAAAGGTTGATATGCCATAAAACCAACCAAACCAAACATATATATATATATGATAGAAAATAAAATTGTAACGTACTAAATATGGGTTTCAGTTTACTCAAGATTAAACATAACTAATATAAATGGATTACGGTAAATGATCACTTATACAGATCAATACACGCATAGCTTCCAAAATAAGAGGTGTATGTATCAACATTCACATGGCATACTAATCCGTATCTTCGTTAAGGTTGTTATCAAAATACACCATAATAAATTAATTTCAAACTGTTGATCGCTCAGAGTGGAGTATCTGTTTGTTGTTATTTGTCATAGCTACTGTAAATAGTCTATTTTTATTTCTTAAAGTCGGCGTTCAACCTCTAAAATTCAACTTTTGACCTCCATCATATTTATCAATTCCTTGATATTCATCACTCTTGTATTGTCCCCAATAACTCTTTTCATGATTCTTTGCACAATTTATATTTCTGTTTCCTTCATGTGCAGAAGCCTTTATTTAAAAAAAAAAAAAAAAAAAAAAAAGAAAGTTTTCTTGTCCCTTTGTTACCTCTCCTTCCTTTCTATCCCTTCAGGGAAAGGAGACGTTGCTTCGTTTTCATTTGGGTATAGTGTTCTGGATTCCCACTCATTGGTTTCTCTGGAGTCAAATTCCAGCCTTTTTTTTCGTATCAGTGCTGTATTTTGAATGGACAGTTTTTGTCCTGGTCATCTTCAGACATCCTTTGAATATTATTTCCTATACTCCAGAGAATGCTTTATATATATATATATATATATATATATATATATATATATATATATATAGTGTTAAATAAATTACGCTCTCATTTATTGCTTTTATAAGAATATGGTATACAACATATATGTATGTATAGATATATGGACACACTATACCGGACACTTACTTGCAAAAATAAATTGACTGACTTGCAGTTTATAAAAACTAAATGTAATAGATTGATCTAATTATTTAGCACAAATGATTCAGTTTGTTGCTCAATTTCATTCTCTTTGGTGATCCTTTGACAATTAGAAGCTGTTAAAGATATCATATGCTTGTAAAAAGAGTTAGAATCTTGTGAATTGTGCTTAGAGGAGAAGTTAAGAATAATTGGATTTCCTGAGCCCAGCAGATTGTTAAACAAATAATAGAAGCTGGTGTCAAAATGTAGACATGAAAATAACTTTTTGCTATGCCACCTACCCCCAGATTTGATGAATGTATTTATGTACCATCAATGAAGGAGAATAAATTATGTATGCATGGGTATAAGTATATATATATATATATATATATAATTTCTGTGTGCGTGCATAGATATGTGTATCTGGTTGGTGTATGTGTTGGGATATATGTGTATATAGATATATACATGTCTATTGATGTGTGTGTATACATATATCATAAGTGTGAATGGTTGGCATGTATGTGTGTCTGGTGGGCATGTATGTGTGTATACATGATTGATAGCCTACAGCCATATTGTTTAAGGATCACTGAAGAGCATGAAACTCTTAATACAATTTTAATAGTTGTGTTGAATGATTATAATGTGTGTATATATATATATATATATATATATATATAAAGCATTTTCTCCTTATTTTACTACATGCCTGACAATAGCCAGAACTACTGACCATTTTCAGAATACAGTTTCAGAAAAAGACAATGAGAATGGTAGTCTTCCAAAATCAATGAGTAGTAGTGATTGCTCCCCCAAATATATATATCATGCCACTCTCATTACTCACATTCTTGCTTTTTAGCTTCATTAACTATTGGGTACCTCCAATAACACTATGTTCACCACAAGTCCATAATATCCCATTTCAGTTTCCTTTTTTAATATTTTTTTCTTGATTCATCAGGCTTGAGAGACTACAGGCCTTGGCAAGGTTGTTTGGAAGGTTGACAGTTACCTATGCAGCAGGTTTCCCCTCTTTACAACACCAATGTTTGGCCAAGGGAAAGGCAAGGTGCTATATAACTTAGCATTAGTGTTGTCACAGGAGTTACCATAATGAAGTTGGACACTATGCCAGGCTGCTTTACAAACTCCAGCTCTTGGCTTTGTTGCTATACTCCACAGGAAAGAGGGTTTGAAGTCAGTTTTCCTTCTCCCTGGTCAGTTGCTCTTATATTACATACGTTAATTATAGGCATGGTATCTGACTGTACTATCACAAAGCCACGTATCTTTAAAAAAAAGTCGGCATCAATGATAATCCCCCCGCTATTTCTTCTGAGGAAACGGGGGGGGGCTGCACAAAAGAAGAGAACAAAGTGTTCGAGGAGTTTTACCGCAGACCATCATCAGTACTATCGTGACTTGAACAGTTGAACTCCACCCACCAAAGAATCAGGATTAATATACCTGCTTCGTTTTTATTAA
>OY757943.1:57470016-57500016 GCA_963585895.1 Sepioteuthis lessoniana
CTTTTTATCTATCATCTTTTCACTTCTTTCCCCCTTTCTTTTCTTTCCCCCCTCCATTCTATTTCATTGAAGCAGACAGGGTGGGCTAAATTTTTATATACATATATACAGTATATACAAGAGTTTATGAATATTTGGAAACTTGGTTTGAATTATGTAGAATTGATCTGTTTTATTTTTTGAGTCTTATTTGGGGTGGGGGGGGTCTGATATCCATCTGCTGAAGGAAGGGAAGATACAGCAACTGAAACAACCAAATTTTAGTTGCTTGCATTATTCTGAGGGAATCACCTTCCCCACTCAATTGTACCTGCTCTTGTACCTTTTCTTGGTCATTTTGCAGTATTTGTTTATGTGGTTTATTTTTACCACAGTTAATAGTCAGGTTGGTTAGTTTTTATGGCATATCAATCCTTGTAGGTTATTTAATGCCAAATCCTCTTTATACATATATATATCTTAAATATACATGATTTGTAAACAAATAATTTGTAGGTAACATTTTAAACAAGCCAGGGCTGATTTGTTTGCACACAGTTAAATGGTTTCAAGTATTGCTATATAACTCTAACAATTCAATTTAACATCAGTCACTTGCTTGTACAGTTAAATAGTTCAATAGTTCTATTTGATTCATAGATGGGACCCTAACAGGTTCAATCACTCCAGGTCAGAGTGAACATAGGAGTAATGGTAATGACAGAGTACTCCATATTCACTAAGGCTCCAGAACTGAAGCCTCACCATCCCCAGACACTCATTTGCTGGAGGTTCTTACTCTTCTGTAAACATGGATATTCTACAGCCCCAGCCAACTTTTTATTCAGTTCAGGCCAGTTAAACTTATTATTTTAACCGTACAGATATTTGTTGATTTATGACCTGGTAACGTTCTTATCAACTTGTCATGAATTGGACTGCTATAAATACTGTATGCCATCTTGTATGAAACTGCCATCACTGCTAAGGAGATTTTGATTTCATTTACTTTAAAGAAAAACAAGCAATGATTGTGGGTAAATTTTGACTTAGATTCTGGTATCTATACATAAACTATAATCTTAGGCATAATAACTCTGTATATTTCATTGAATATTGCAGGTAATTGATTAAAAATTTACTTCTAAAATCAACATAATTTAAAAAAATGATAGTTGGAATCAATGAAAGTATTGTATTAAATTACACTATTATGAAAAGTAACAATGAGTCTTCCATTGCCTTTAAAAGTGCTGTGGTTAATTTTCCCTGTTTGATTGGTTTTAATGGCTCATCAACCTGTCCAGGGTTATTTTATGACTAGAGATTAGGGAATTCTGTTCATTCTACATTCATATTTACATTTTTTCTTAAGAGTTTATTTTATTTTATTTTTTTGTGCACAGTTTTATTGAATATGAATCTTTTTTAAACAAATCTATTTGACCCATAGATGTACTATTACTACCACTGGGTGAGAGTGGATCTGGGAGTAATGGCAATAAAGTTTGGTTTGGTTTTCTGGAATATCAGCCATAGTTGATTATTTAATGCCAAATCCCATTTTTACATATATATTAGATATGATTTGGAAACACATTTTTTAGATACAAAGTTAAATGATCTAACAGTTCTACTTCTAACAATTCAATTTAGTATCAGTCATTTGTTTGTACTCAGTTTAAATATCAAACAGTTCTATTTGACCAATATATAAGTGCTACCATTCCAAGTCAGTGAACCTGGGAGCGATGGCAATGAAGGGGTACTCCACATTCCCCAAAGTTCCAGCATTAGTGTAGCCTCACCCTTGCTTAGTATCATGTCCAGGACACATGTTCTTACCCCTCTGCAGAGGTGCAGTTGGTGTATTCTAACCCCCCCCCCCCAAGCCAACTGAGAGGCATTGAAGAGATACTCCAGATCAGAATACAGTTTAGCATCATACCAAGGACCCCCCCCTTTTCTTTTTTTTTTTTTTTTGTAGAAGGTGAGGGTCTTATCTCTGCGGGTGATATAGTCACATATTCTAAGATACTCAGTAAGAAAGGATAGATACTATAGGTTTGACTTATCAAAACATGTTTGTTTTTCTGCCAGATTTTACCTGTAAGCCATTATTTTTCTTTTTCCTTCGATCTAAATAGATCTTACATGTTGTATATTAACTATTATGTTATTATAGATTCACATCAAATATTGTGTAATACATAGGAGGGAGAGGCTCTTGAATTACCATTTTACTAACCCAACACATATATTAGCTATTAAAACTCTTACCTATTATTATCACTTACTCTTTAACTGGTAGCGTTTACATTTTATTTGTTATCTAATACCTTTTAAACATCAACCTTTACCTTGTTTAATTTTCTTATGTATTCGTTTACGATAGATTACAGAACCGTTAAGAGAAAAATGTTATCAAATTTCTCCTGACAGATTAAGCCACTTATATATAACTTATTTTTTTATAATCAAAGATAGTTTTTTAGGGTTTTTTTTTTATTTTTAAATTGTTTTACTCTTTTGAAATATATTTTCCAAAGTAGTTTTAGTTTAGTAAAAGTTTTAAACTAGAAAGTTTTGTTTATCAGGCCAACTGCAAAATAAGTAAAATGTGCTTAGTAATTTTGTGGATGGTGGAGTTCTATCTTAAAATTGTTGGTCAGAATGATTTTTCTTCAATGTGACTTTGTCGTGTATTTTTATATTCTTGCAAAGCAGATAGGTGACCAATAATTTTATTTACCCATTTCACTATTGCTATTAAAATAACCCAGTGATCTTAAAGATATCATTTTGTTAGCTTTACGAACATGATACCAGAAATTTAAGAAGTTAAAGAAGAAATACAATCCAGGAATTCTAATCCAAATTAATTTTATATTCTGTGTTACTATCACAATATTCCAAAAATAAAATTTCAACTCTTAATTCTTGATAGATCTATCAAAGTAATAATGAGCTTTTCATTTGCTTCAAAAGAGCTGGGATCAATTCACTTTTTAATAAAGATGCATTGAATTAATTTTTATATATGAAAAAGATTTTTCAGCATTGGAACTTTATTTAGTACCATTCATTTAATCTTTTTATAATAATCATCAGGATTATTTTTATCATCAACTTTAGGGTGACTTTTAAGATCTTTGAACATTTACTATACTTGAAACCATTTAACTGTGTGCAAATAAATAATTAATATTGAATTATTAGTATTAGATAACTATGTTTGAAAAATTTAACTGTGTGCAAACAAATGAATAATGTTGACTAGAATTATTAGTGTTAGATAATAATGCTAAAACCATTTAGTGTTCTGATTATGACATTAAACTGCATATGATTGTGAGGCTCCAGTCTTGGAGATTTGGTGAATGTGGAGTACTCCTTCATTACTATTACTCCCAGGTCCACTTTGACTCAGAATAATAGTACCTGTTAGGGTCCCATCGATGGGTCAAATAGAACTGTTCAATCTTGGGATTATTATCAATATCAAATAAAATTATTAATGCTGAATAGCAATACTTGAAATCATTTAACTGTGTGCAAACAATAAATAGCAATACCTGAAACGATTTAATTGTGTACAAACAGAATTATTAGTGTTAGATATTAATAATAAAAACCATTGAGAATTATTAGTATTAGCAATATTTAGCCTTTTAACTGTGTGTAAGCAAATTATTAATATCAAATGAAATTATTAGTATTAGATAAGAATACTTGAAACCATTTAACAGTGTGTAAATACAAACAAATAAGCCTGACTTGTTTAAAATTGATATTACCTACAAACTATTCCCTTACAAATCATATATATATATATGAAAGTAAATAAAGGATTGTAATCCGACAATATGTTGAAAAATTGCTAACAAGGTAATCCAAGTGGAAGAAGAGATTTATTGAGAAGTTGACATTATAGCGTTTCGGTTCTACTGAACCATCATCAGGACCATGGGGGGTGGTATTAGCAATGTTAAGTCAACGATGGATGTTTTAAAAAAAAAAAAAAAAAAATCATCCATCATTGACTTAACATCATTAATATCACCCCTCATGGTCCTGATGATGGTTCAGTAGAACCGAAATGCTACAGTGTCAACTTCTCAATAAATCTCTCTTTCCACTTGGATTACCTTGTTATCAATTTTTCTACATACACACACACACACACACATATATATATATATATATATATATATATATATATATATATATATATATTATAATTAATAGTAAATAAATAAATATTAGATATATATATATATATATATATATATATATATATTTAATCCATGGAAAATATTCTGCAACCCTGGGTTTCATGTTGTTTTTGCAAAACCCAGGGTCGCAGAATATTTTCCATGGATTATATAATTTATTTATTCATTATAAAATAGCTCTATCCTTGATATTGAGCACTCTCCATATTATATTGCACTTGGTTTGACACATACCCACAAAGTGATTTAGTGACAACCAACACTCTTATTATATATATATATATATATATATATATATATATATATATATATATATATAAAACAGGATTTGGCATTTAATAATCTACAAAGGTTGATATGCCATAAAATAAATTAAACTAAATGAAACTTTTAAAATCTGTCTTTTAATGTGACAAATAAATTCACATATATTTATAAAGTTGCAAAATTCACTATCATAGAAAGGATTAAAAAAAAAAGAGAATGAATTGGCAATATCAAAATGATAATAAAAACACCAAATAGATAAAACATGTTCAAGTAGCTTTAAGATCAAACTAAACTATCCTCAAAACACCATGTTGAAATGGAACGAACTAATCAGTTGCCATATAAACATCCCAATAAACAAATGCCAAAGTTAAATATCTAATTAAAACAGTTATGGCTAGTTTGAAATACTTGCATACCAAAAAATGATTTTTATTCAATGAATGGCTATTTGATGTTACTTGTTTGATTTTCATTCATTGCTCCTTTTGTAACATATCAATTCTTTTTGTTTTATCACTTTTATTCACCTTAAACACACACACACACACACTTGTATATCTATTCAATCATTTACATACACATATATATATATATATATATATATATATATATACATATATATGTGTGTGTGTGTTCCACTTGTACTTTTATATTATCAACAAAAACCTGTATCTAAAAAAATGTTTTGACCAAGTTGTCACTAAAGAGTTATATATATATAAATTCTTAGATCAGTTTCTGGGCTCAAAAACTGTTTTACTTCTACTGTCCCATCATAAGTTATATTTGCATATAAATTTCATACACTAAATATGACTACTATTATGGGACAGATTATATAATATTTGTCTGATAATAGTTGTAATATTTATATATACAGGGTGTTTCAGAAAAATTGACATCATTTTTTAATCTAATGACTTGACCAATTTTCGTTCAAATGATATCAAATTTTAACAGTATCAGTAGAAACATATCAAAATTCTATGTTTGATGTTTAAACACCCTTTTTCTTTTCAGTAAATGGCATTTTCTATTGCTGAAAAGAAGGGGAAAAAAAGAATAAAACTTAAAATCTAAGAGCATTTAAAGAAGAATTGGTTAGAAGAATATGATATCGATTTTTCTGAAACAGGCTGAATATTAAATACACAAAATGTAACAAAAGTTCCGTGACAATGATAATATTATTGCTACTACCTCTGTCCTGTAATAGTTAGAACATTTACATATATATTTTATACACAAAATGTTACAACTATTATGGGACAGAGGTAGATCTTTGGGGGATTGATTTATTTATTTGTTACAGGTAAATCAAAGGTGTTTAACTTTTTTTTTTTTTTATTGTTTTAATGATTTGCACTGTGTGGGTCTAATGTTGCTGGAATAAGATTTTAAAAATGTTTTATTTTTTTTCTACCTGTCAGTTTTTATACAGGTGTTGCTATATGCATTCAATTACTTATATTAACAAGTGTGACATTTTTTAAAATTATTTTTTACTCTGTATTGTACTGGAAATGTTTGTTTGTTTTTTTTGTTGTTTTTTTTTGTTTTTTGTTTTTTTTTCAATTTATTTTTTTTATTCTAAGAGGTTTTGATATATACATTTTTTTTTATTACTTTGAAATGTTTTTAATCCTTTCCCCAGTGTGCTCCATACTTCTGGCCTTGTGTCAAAACTAACCTAATCTTAATAACTACAAAAGATACCTGGGTCCAAAGGGTTAATTGTATTATCTATTTCTTTGACCTTGTAAGTTTGGCAGCCTCTAAATAATTTTAAATCCTCTATCTACATTGGTAATATTCCCATACCCCTTCTTATTTATCAGGTGGATTGTCGACAATATTTCGTGAATTTCACAGTGATTATAACCTAGTATTATTATTATTATTATTATTATTATGTCCCATAAGAGTTGTTACATTTGCCTATAATTTTTTTACATCAAATGTAACATTTATTATGCGACAGAAGTATTATTATTATTATTATTGTTCCTATCAAATTATTCTCTTCCAACTCAAGTCTGATCTTTGCAATATGGTACAAAATTAGAATAACACTTGAATTGTGTTGGTTATTTAAAGAAAAAATGGTCTAATGCTGTGGACTTTTATCTCTTCTTTGGTCTTTTTTATGTGGAAGAAAATATTTTTACTTTTTGTTTGGTAAAAGGGGAAGGAGGTACATTTCCTTTTTCTTTTAATACTTTTTTTTTTTTTTTTAAATCCTAATAAACTCCATTTTCCTAATTGCTTCTTGGGTCATTAATATCTCAGTACTGCAATCTTTATTTACAGAAATTTTATTCCTTTCGATTTGGGGTAAATTTTTTTTTTTTTTTTTGTTCAAATATTATTTCACCTTGAGATTATGGATTTATGTCTCTCTCCTTTTCTCTTTTTCTTTTCTTTATAGCATTGGTCTCCAATGTAAAATTAGTTTCTTCGTTTCTTTGCTCCCCTCTTCTTTCCTTTCCATTTCGTTCTTTGCTCTCCTTTGCTCCTTGCTTTTTACCTTTGCTCCCCTTGGCTCTTTGCTTCTTTTTCCTTTGCTCCCCTTGGCTCTTCACTTCTTTTTCCTTTGCTCCCCTTGGTTCTTCACTTCTTTTTCCTTTGCTCCCCTTGGCTCTTCGCTTTTTTTTTCCTTTGCTCCCCTTGACTCTCTACTTTTTTTTCCTTTGCTCCCCTTGGCTCTTCGCTTTTTTTTTCCTTTGCTCCCCTTGACTCTCTACTTTTTTTTCCTTTGCTCCCCTTGACTCTCTACTTTTTTTTCCTTTGCTCCCCTTGGCTCTCTACTTCTTTTTCCTTTGCTCCTCTCATTCCTGTGCACTGAGCTTTTTTTTTATCTCTCTTTACCCTTTGCTTCCTTTTTATTTGTTTCCTTTGCACTTCTTTACAGTATTTGTCTTCAAAGTAAAATTTTTCATTTTAGCAGAGGAGGATTTCAAGAATTATTTACAAAAATGTTTGCTAATCCAAATATTATTCCATTGTGAAAGATAATTTATGCTTTTTTTATATAAACAAAAAAAAAAATTTCCTTCAGAACATTTCTTTGTTTTGTCCCTTTTCTATAATAGGAATGCTGATTACATCTCAGAATTTGAAGAATTAAGTGTTTTTTTTTTGTTTTTTTTTCATTTTCATCAAAACAAAAGCAAAAACAACAACCAAAAAATATTGTAATTATTTATTTTCCAAAAATAATAATAAAATTTATATCCATGAACACAAAAACTGTTTCTTTTTATTTATTGATTTTTTTTTTTTTTTTTTTTTTTTGTCCTCCACCCCAAAAAGATTCTATGAAGTTACAAGACGACCTGTGAATCTACTGAATTCCTGTTGTAACAACAGTCCATGATGATATTGATGCTTCTATTTAGGAAGAAGTGGAGGATTCTAATTAGCATTTCATAGTTACAGTGATCCATGATTATCTTGATACTTCTATTTAGTATGACACAATGGATCCTTGGCATGGTGGTATAGAGTTAGGTGTGTATGTGTGTATGAACGAACAAGTTTGGGTATATAAAGTGTGGAGTCAGACAAAAAAAGTAACCAGATGCACTGCAGAGCTGAGGTGTACTGTAACATTAGGAAGGAGTAAAGGATTCTAATTAGCATTTTATAGTTATAGTGATCCATGATGATATGTTATATAATAGCCGAGGGATTTCGGTTCATGCCTTTGAGTTTAGTTAGGCTGAGAACCTTTCGGCTCAGCACATGGGTTAGTTAGGTGCAACATTGAGGCAGGTGTTAAGACGGGTGCACGCGGGCGGGTGGAGGTGTCACTCAGATGTCATAATAGTCTGAGATGAAACACAGTGACAGGGTGCGGGTGACGTCATGCACCGGAAGCGCACGGAGGTTTGTGAGAGAATTTGAAGAAAGAGAGTCGAGTACTAGACGCCAAACGAAGAGGTTCGACTTTTGGAGCTCGCAGACGCAAGGCAAACTTGCGCCCTAATGGGGCTGGAAGAGTTGAGAATTAGATGCCCAATGAGAAGGATCGACTTTTGGAGCTCGCAGACGCGAGGCGAACGTGCGCCCTATGGGGGGCCGCTCGAGTTGGGGGCCAAATGAATAAGACAGCATAGAAGATTGTGTCTCTCCTCTTTACGTCGAGACCTTTAACTCAAAGTTAATAAAAAGGTTTCGTACCTGAACAAGAAGTCATTATGTGTTTTCGAATTTTGAGATTCCTATGTTCTTTTTATGTTCTATCGTTATGAACATTATATGTCTATTTCGCACATGGCCATATTCGTGTATATGGCTGTGCAACAGATATTGATGCTTCTATTTAGAAAGGAGTGAAAGATTTTAATTAGCATTTCATGGTTTTTGTATTATATCAAGAATTTGAAAGATTAAAAAATGATTGCGCAAGCTCGACAAAATTACCATTCACTCGTAAATTAGACTGTAAATTAATTCATCCTCTAAGGTAACATATTTGAAATGTATTACTCTTGCCATGATGTGCCATTTCAAATGCATACACACATTAAGTTGGAGTATGTATATATATATATATATATATATATATATATATATATATATATATATATTGTAGGGAGAGTATTTGCCAATGGCCTAGGAGACCGGGGTTCAATCACAGCTTGAGTCATACAAAAGAATCCCAAAATGGTACTTGATACTTTCTCGCTTAACACTCAGCATTATAAGGTATGTATCAAGGGTAAAGTGGAACCATCCAGGGAAAGGAGTAGCACCCTCCTCTATATTTTGGTGTAGTAGCTATTGAAAAGGGAGCCTTTGGGTTGCCATCTTATATATATAAAAAAGTGGGTGGTAAAGGGTGATGTGGGAACCATGACATACAGTCCATTATGCAGGCTAACCATCAAAGTGGAGAGGGAAAAGGAGGGCCTCATTTAACGCCTCCCCAGCCCCGAAAATTATTTGCCTTTCCCACCCATATTTATGAATGTAATGTAAACTAATTTTAATGTGAGAAAATACAGTTCTATCAACAGGCCTCACTTCAAGCTTGATCTCCTCCTCCCTATTAGTAATACCCTGGCAATGATGATGACCGCTCACAAAATAATATCACTTGTAACAATAATTCTAAGAAATGAAGAAATTGGAAATACAAAACAATAAAAGTACAAAGAGGATAGAGAAAATTATCAATAAATAATTTCATATTACCCAAAATTATTCATCCTGGAAAAAATGTAATGCGTGTATTACATACATGTATTCATCTTTTCAACATACTGTATTTGTTGGATTTATTTACATATACACATATATTTATTTGGATTTATTTACATGTACACATATTTACATATACACCCATATACACACACATACTTACAACCACAAATAAACAAAATCTTAACAGCTTTTTGTCTGTATTTTGTCACATTTTCAATTTTATTCCATCTTAACTGCCTGATGAATGTTGTTATAAACTTCAAGAAACCTTGGGTTACAGAACAATATTTTCCATGGATTAAATATATATATATATATTTATTCATTATCATTATTATATATATATATATATATATATATATATATATACATATATACACGTGTGTGTGTATATATATATATATATATATATATAATTTAAATGAATCCAACAAATATGTTGAAAAGATGAATGGAAGAAAAAAATATACTTGGTATAGATGAAAATTATTGTATTTACTTTGCCAACACATTTCTACTAAAATTTTTCCTGGCATACAAGATATTCTATTTGAAATTATTTTAAATATAAGAATAGAATAATAATAATAATAATAAATGTGAAGTATGCAAGCTGAAAAGTCGTCTTCAGGGCAAATGTTTTGATTTTAGAAAAAAGTAATACAGGAGAAAATATATTTGAAATTGATTACGTCATAAAATAGAATCTTTTTTTAAAAAGTCAACAGCGTTTCCCTGTTTGAAAAATTTTTTAAGTTGTAAATTTTTCAAACCAAGAAACGATGTTGACAAATTATTAGTGTTAGATAGCAATAATTGAAACCATTTAACTGTGTAGAAACAATAGCAATACTCGTGTGCAAACAAATTAGTTCTAACTTATTTAAAAATGAACTTGCCTTCAAGCTTTTCACTTCAATATCCATTGAAATGTGTACAAACAAATAACTGATGTTAAATTGTTACTGATACATAGCAATACTTGAAACCATTTAACTGTGTGCAAACAAATGACTTATAGTTGATAGATTTATGCTAGATAGAAATATGTGAAACTATTTAAGTGAGCTCAAGTCTATTTAAAAATGTTTTCTACAAACTGTTTATGAATCATAGATATGTATTATATATGTATAAATAGAATTTGGCATTAAATAACCTACAAGTGTTGATATGCCTTAAAACCTAACTAAACCAAATCAACATGAATGTACGCCCTACAAAATTAATGAATTTGAATTCAGAAGAATTAATAACATTTATTGTATATATACCGGACATTGGCATAATGGTTAGAGTGTTCGCCAATGGCCCAGGTCGAGTCATACCAAAGTCTCAAAAAATGGTATTTAATGCCTCCTTGCTTAACACTCAGCATCATAGGGTACAGATCAAAGGTTAAGTGGGTCAATTCTGGGAAAGGAGTAGCACCCTCCTTTGTTTAGTAGCTATTGAAAAGGGAGCCTTCGGGTTATCCTCGACTACAGTCGCCAACTTTACTTTACTTTTTTTATTGTATATATTATATCATCATTAGTATTTGTCCTTTTTTTTTTTTTTTTTTTTTTTTTTTTTTTTTGAAAAGGGAATCTTCGGATCACCCTCGACTAAGGTTGCCAACTTTACTTACTAGTATTTGTCTAAATGGTAAAAATAAATGAAAAACAAACAGAATGAAAGAAAATAAAGAAAATGTTTGATGTTTACTTAAATGATCAGGAAAAAAAATGGATGATGGTAGCAGGACAAGAAAGATGTTGAACAGTAAAAAAAAAGACAAGAAAATATTTATGATGTGATAGAATAAGATAACAATGAATGTGTTCTGTTAGCCATCCCCTTAGATAAATAATGGACTATTCTGTTTTGATTGTTAGAAAAGAAAGGAAATATAATAAGGGAAAAGTAGGCTGTATCATAGAGTGAATGTGGTATTTTGGTGATTGTTGTGAACAGTGACAGTGACGGATGAAAGGAAATATAGTCAGTGTGTTTCAGTCAATGTGTGTGGTTAGCTAGGATTAGTTTAGGACAATAAGTCACATGAAGATCACTTCACTTCTCTCCCTCTCTCCAACAAACACTAGGGCCTTGTGCTGAATTGGGAATAATTTTTATACAATAAATAAAAAGAGGGCGGGGAGAAAGATCGGTTTGATTTATATGCTTAATAGCATATCAACTCCTTATGGGTTATTTAATGCCACAATTTGATTCATTTGTAAATGTCTGATTATAACCATCACTTGGGAAAGGTATGAATCCAATTATTCTCCCTCCAGCTATGGGTAAATAGTAGGACAGACTGGGTCTTCAGCCTTGGTGAGGCAACTAGTCTATACCTTTTCCAGTTCAAAATGGAAAAATTATTATAAGTATAAATATAAAAAATATTTTATAAATTTATATTTATACTTATAATAATTTTTCCATTTTGAACTGGAAAAGGTATAGAAGGAAAACTGAATTCAAACCTGTTAAACTCCGCTTAAAAATTGACCTTGTGTCATATCCTGCCCAAGTGGAGGGGTTGGGTAAATATGGATTATAACCATCACTGTTTTCGATGTACATATTGGATTTTTTTTTTCTTAGTTATCTATTAGGACCTTGAATAATTTCTCGCTGTTTTCCAACAGATGGCATTCTCAGAACTGTGTGCGTACAGTTTCAAATGGTAACACATCTATAAAGAATTACTCTAATCAAGCTTGAAATTCAGTGAATATAATTTCGCTGAAATGCAAACAACTTTGTTAATCATAGCGTTAAACATGTCAGATTTTGTGACAAAAAATTGCATTTGCGTGGAATTTTAATGTTTGCCAATGGTCTGGGAGACCAGAGTTTAATCCCAGGTCGTGTCATACCAAAGACTTTAAAAATAGTACTTGATACATCCTTGCTTAACACTCAGCAATACAAGGTACATATCAAGGGTAAAGTGGAGCAATCCAAGGAAAGGAATAGCGCTCTCCCCTACACCTCTGTGTAGTAGCTATTGAAAAGGGAGCCCCCTGGTCGCCCTCTTTACTTTATTCAAAAGAAATCTACAGTTGAACCCCACAGAATTGTTGTTGAGACTTACAGTGACCATGCTCTGTGAAAAACATGCAGAGATTGGTTTAGACGCTTCAAAAATAATGATTTTGATGTTGAAGATAAAGAACGCTCTGGCACATCGAAAAAGTTTAAAGACAAAGAATTGGAGGCATTACTTCATGAAGATACATGTCAGGTGCAAGCTAAACTTTGCAAAATTATGAGGAGTTGATCACACAACAGTTTCAAAATGTTTTAAAGCATTAGGAATGATTCAAAACCAAAGACATTGCCTGCCGTACAAGTTGAAGCCAAGAGACGTCAAACAGTGTCTTGTCACATGTGAACAGCTGCTTCAACAACAAAAAAGGAAAGGTTTTTTTGCATTGTATCGAGATCAGTGATAAAAAGTGGATACACTATGATAACTCTAAACATAGAAGATCGTTGGGTAAGCCAGGCTATGAATCAAGATAGGCAGCAAAGCTGAATATCCATGGTCCAAAGCTTCTACTCTGTATGTGGTGGGATCAGCTTGGTGTAGTTTATTATGAGCAGCTCAAACTGACCGAAACAATCATTGGAGATCGCTATCAACTACAGTTGATGCGTTTGAGCTGAGCATTGAAGAAAAATGACTGCTATACGAGCAGAGACACATCAAAGTGATTTTGCAATATGCAAATGCTAGGCCATGTGTTGCAAAACAGGTGAAAACCTACTTGGAAATGCTTAAATAGAAAGTCCTACCCCTACCCACTGTATTCACCAGACATTGCCCCATCCAATTAACACTTGTTCCGATCAATGGCACATAGCCTGGCTGAGAAGCACTTTCATTCTTATGAAAATGCCAAAAAATGAGTTGACTCATGGTTAGCCTTAAAAGATTTTGTTTTTTCTGATGTAGAATTCAAATGCTGCTAGAAAGATGGGAAAAATTAGTGGCTAGCTATGGACAATACTTTCAGTGACATATTTCTTACTAATTTTTGAAAATAAAATATTAATTTTGTGAAAAATCAGTGACAAATTATTCAGGGTCCTAATATAATCATTTGTTTACTCACAGTTATATAGTTTCAAGTATTCTTATCTCATACAAATAATTTGCACACAATTATGGTATCAAAAATTCCTATCTAATAATAATAAAGTAAAGTTGGCGACTGTAGTCGAGGGCGACCCGAAGGCTCCCTTTTCAATAGCTACTACACTGAGGTGTACAGGAGGGTGCTGCTCCTTTCCCTGGATTGCTCCACTTTATCCTTGATACTTACCTTATATTGCTGAGTGTTAAGCAAGGAGGTATCAAGTACCATTTTTAAAGTCTTTGGTATGACTCGACCAGGGATTGAACCCAGGTCTCCATCTAGTAATAATAGTTCATACAGAATTATATGGTTTAAAGTAACTGTTCCTATTTAATAATAATTTGTTTGCTTAGGAATACTTGAAACCATATAACTATTTAACACCAATAATTTGCCAGCAACTACATAGTTTCAAGTAACTAATAATAATCCTTAGTAAACAATTCTAGCTTCAAATAACTATTCTTAATATTATATTCATCATCAAGTTGTGATGATAATATAAATTCTTTGGACCCTCTCTTCACATCTATTCCTATTGGCTATTGCTCTGGGTAGGTCCTCTAGACAGCTCCCAGTGTCCAACAGGACACATGGCACAATGTATATAGGCATTTGGTTGAAAAGTGCTTTTAAATGAAATCATCTGGAGGTTGCAGGTTCAATCCCAACTAATGGTAAATAACAAGGACTACTTACTATAACTGAATATTTGTCCCTGGTCATGGTTTAAAAAAAATCTCCCCCTGTGAATTAAATAAAGGGTTCAGTTCAAAGTTGTGTGTGGGCTCCTGAGTTCGATATGAAACACCTGAGGAAGGCCGAAGGATGCATCGGCCAAAACATTGTGAGTATATCAATGAAGATGAAGACAATAGTCTGAATATTCTAAGTGATGAAAATTATAAAAATTCATCTCGGAAATTTAGACATTACAGTTCTATTACAGTGTAACCCTGATATAAGAGAGTTGTAATGACCTGAGACGAAGTCTATTATATCCGGGTTTGGTATATCTTATTTAGGTAACACAGGCTCTAATTTTGGACCAGATAAAATCTCTCTTATATCCGGGTTACACTGAATAATAAAAATTTGCAATGACATGCCCATTTTACGATGTGACAGTAATATACAAATAAAAATCAAATTAGGTGGTGCATTCAATAAGTTTCCAGACTTTTTTTGTACAGGCATTTAAAATTATCATAGACTCTTGAAAATTCAGTATGTTATTGCTATATATCTTATGAGATGACTGACCAATTTTTATAATTTCACGTTCAAAGGAACAACTACAGCAGCAAT
The DNA here is from genome assembly GCA_963585895.1 of Sepioteuthis lessoniana. Taxonomy (NCBI): domain Eukaryota; kingdom Metazoa; phylum Mollusca; class Cephalopoda; order Myopsida; family Loliginidae; genus Sepioteuthis; species Sepioteuthis lessoniana. The sequence continues at coordinate 57,485,156 of OY757943.1, forward strand.
TGGAATACACCCTACTAAACCAGATAGTCACAACTGGTGAATTTCAAAAATGCAATCTGGATGTGAAGACACTTTAGAAGAACAATATGCAATAAAATTGCATTTTAAACTTGGAAAAAATGCCACAGAAATGTATGGAATGCTTCAGACTGCTTTTAGAACATCTTGCATGAATCAAGCATCAGTTTTTGAGTGGCATAAGAGATTCAAGGAAGGCACAGAGTCTGTGAGGGATTATGAGAGGTGTGGGAGGAGTAAGGAAGTCAATACACCAGACTTGATTGGCCAAACAGTTAGGGTTAGGGTTACTATGTTGAGGTTTTAAGGGAGTTCAGGAAGAGATTCCGTCAGAAGAGGCCAGCACTCTTCAAAACGGGTCAGTGGCATTTCCACCAGGACAATACACCAGTCTACAACTCCATCCTTGTCACAGACTATTTGACCAAGATGGGCATCAAGACAGTTCGTCACCATCCCTATAGTCGAGACCTTGCTCCCGGTGACTTTTGGTTATTCCCTAAGCTCAGAGGCTGTCGTTATGAGACAATTGAGGAGATGAAAGAAGCTGTGACGAAGGTCATTGACACGCTCACACAAGAGGACTTCCATGGGGCCTTCCAGAAGTTGTTGGAACGGTACAAGTGCATTGCAGCCGGAGGAGATTACTTCGAAGGGGACTAGAGTTTCATGTGTGTACTATCAATAAAAGTGCCCATACGAAAAAAGTCTGGAAACTTATTTAATGATCCTCATATAATATAGATAGAATAGGGTTGGGTTTATAGCATATCAACCCTTTTTGGGATATTTAATGTTAAAGTCATTTTTTCAAGTAACTATTCATATTTAATAATTTGTTTGCACACAGTTATGTCGTTTCAAATGTTCCTATCAAATACTAATAATTTTCTTGTCCAATCGGTAGGGGCTGTAGAATACACTGACTGCACCTCTGCAGAGGGGTAAGACCCCGCCAACAAGTCTGCTGGATATGACACTAAATAATCTGATTGTGAGGTTCCAGTAATGCTGGAGCTTTGGGGAATGCGGAGTACTCCTTTGTTGTCATCGCTCCCAGGTCCACTCTGGCTTGGAGTGGTAGCACCTGATAGTGTCCTATCTACGGGTCAAATAGAACTAAAATGAGTACTTATGCTAAACTGAATTACTTGAAAGAGAACTGTTTTGATATTTAAACTGTGCACTTATGCTAAACTGAACTGCTTGAAATAGAACTGTTTTAACATATAAACTGTGTACTTATGCTAAACTGAATTGTTTGAATTAGAACTGTTTGACTAAACTAAATAGATTAAAATAGAAAAGTTTTTGACAAACTGTGTACTTATACTAAACTGAATTATTTGAAATAGAACTGTTCATTTGTATAAAAATAGACTTGGCATTAAATAACCTACAAAGGTTGATATGCCATAAAGCCCAAACAAACTAATTGATAATTTTCAAATAGATTTATTCAAGCTATAGATGGGGAGCTTAATTCGTATTATCACTTCAGGCCAATGTGGAGCTGAGAGTAAGTAAATAAAGTTAGTGACCTTAATCAAGGGTGACCTGAAGGCTCCCTTTTCAATAGCTACCACACCAAGGTGTGGAGAAGAGTGCTACTCCTTTCCCTAGATTGCGTCACTTTACCCTTGATCTGTGCCTTATAATGCTGACTGAGGTGTAGGGGAGAGTGCTACTCCTTTCCCTGGATTGCTCCACTTTATCCTTGATACATACCTTATATTACTGAGTGTTAAGCAAGGAGACATCAAGTACCATTTTTTGAGTTTTTGGTATGACTCTACCTGAGATTGAACCCAGGTCTCCCGAGCCATTGGCGAACACTAACCATTAGACCAGTGTCCAGTGGAGCTGAGAGTAATAGTAACAAAAGAAACTCCATAATTCTAGAACTAAAGTCTTGTTATCAGATGTAGATTCATGTTATATACAGCATATGATAGAATAGGGAAATAATATTCAGCCCAGTTGGCTGGGGCTGTAGAATACACCAACTGCATCTCTGTAGAGAGGTAAGGAACCCACCTCCACTCCAATAAGTGTCTTATATATGACACTAAACCATGGTGAGGTTCCAGTCCTAGAGCTTTGGTAAATCTTGAGTACCCATGGATAGCCATTACTCCCAGGTCCATTCTGACCTGGAGTAATAGTACCTGTCAGGGAGTCCTATCTGTGGCTCAAATAGAAATATTGAATCATTTTCTACACTTGAAACCATTTAACCGTGCGCAAACAAATGACTGTTAAATTGACTTATTAGTATTACATAGCAATACTTGAAACCATTTAACTATGTGCAAACAAATGAGCTCTGGCTTATTTAAAAATTGTTACCCACAAACTATTTGTTTATAAATATACTTAATACTTATCATATCATATTTACCAACCCCTCCGCTCGGGCAGGATATGACACAAGGTCAATTTTTAAGCGGAGTTTAACAGGTTTGAATTCAGAGTTTTCCTTCTCCTAGACTAGTTGCCTCACCAAGGCTGAAGAACCTAGCCTGTCCTACTATTTACCCATAGCTGGAGGGAGAATAATTGGATTCATACCTTTCCCAAGGGTATTAGTGCTATGTGAAATGCAATCAGTCTCGTCCAGGATTTGAACTCGTGTCGCCATGTACATTTCCTATGACGATAACCATTACACCACGGGCACCTTAATACTTATGTACATACAGGATTAAGCATTAAATAACCAACAAGGCTTGATATGCCATAAAACAAAACCAACCAAACAACCCTTAACTTCGAAAGTGTAAATATAGACGTAACTTAGTCAACCTTAGTCGAAGATGACCAAAAAGCTCTCTTTTTGATAGCTACTACACCAAGGTGTAGGGGAGAGCGCTACTCCTTTCCCTGGATTGCTCCGCTTTACCCTTGATACATACCTTATAATGCTGAGTATTAAGCAAGGAAGCATCAAGTACCATTTTTGAGTCTTTGGTATGACTCGACTTGGGATTGAACCCCGGTTTCCCGGACCATTGGCGAAAATAAATTAATTCTTAACATTTAAGCATCAAATAACTGAAAACAGGCTGACATGTTTCTAAAATCCATCAACCAACCAAAAACCCCACCAAATCAGCTATGCAGCAATCAAAGCCTTCGTCAGATTATGGGGTCATGTGTGGTTTCAAGGATAAAACATCTTTACCACAAGACTGTTGGGTTTTTTCTATCACATTGAGTGAATGCCAGATAAAAAATGCTGCTTTGTTGTCTAATCATTTCCAGCCAAAAGTAGATTCATCAATGATTAATTTCAGTTATCTAGCAAGAACCGGTATTTTCAGTGTGACTTGACTGTAAACAATTATTAAATCAATCATGCAAAAAAAAACAAATGGTAGAATCGTGACATTATTCTCTAGTTGCATAAATATGTACAAGGATCAATAAATAAGTTTCCAGACTTTTTTCGTATGGGCACTTTTATTGATAGTACACACATGAAACTCTAGTCCCCTTCAAAGTAATCTCCTCCGGCTGCAATGCACGTGTTGTACCGTTCCAACAACTTCTGGAATGCCCCATGGAAGTCCTCTTGCGTGAGCATGTCAATGACCTTCATCACAGCCTCTTTCATCTCCTCAAGTGTCTCATAATGACAGCCTTGGAGGTTAGGGAATAACCAAAAGTCACGGGGACCAACGTCTGGACTATAGGGAGGCTGAGGAACTGTCTTAATGCCCATCTTGGTCAAATAGTCTGTGACAAGGATGGAGTTCTGGACTGGTGTATTGTCCTGGTGGAAATGCCACTGACCCGATTTGACGAGTGCTGGCCTCTTCTGACGGAATCTCTTCCTGAACTCCCTTAAAACCTCAACATAGAAACCCTAACTCTTTGGCCAATCAACTATGGTGTATTGACTTCCTTACTCCTCCCACACCTCTCATCATCCCTCACAGACTCCCTGCCTTCCTTGAATCTCTTATGCCACTCAAAAACTCATGCTCAATTTATGCAAGATGGTCGAAAAGCAGTCTGAAGCATTCCATACATTTCTGTGGCATTTTTTCCAAGTTTAAAACAGAATTTTATCGTTCTTCCTCACGTCCAGATTGCATTTTTGAAATTCACCAGCTGTGACAATCAAGCTTTAATAAGGTGTATTCCAATTGCTGCTGTAGCTGTTCCTTTGAAGCTGAAATCATAAAAATTGGTCAGTCATCTCATAAGATGTATAGCAATAACATAGTGAATTTTCAAGAGTCTATGAAAATTTTAAATGCCCGTACAAAAAAAGGCTGGAAACTTATTGAATGCGCCACATATGTATATAGTCTCATCAGAGGATTATATCTTTTGTTTTTAAGTACATGAGACTGCCACAGAGTAGTGTGTAAAAATCCATTCATTTTTGGTTTTATCCTACTTTACTGGCAGGTATTGAAAACTTTTTGATTTTTGAAAAAACGTTTTTAAATGATTTGTTAATTCAACTACATATTAAGTTATATCATGTTTTATGTATAAGTTAATGATAAAAAATAACCTAAAAACAAAGATGAATTATTTAAAGCTGTGGAAATTGTACCACTTTTTTGTGTCTGATATAAAATTCTTTTACTTTTGGCAACTAAAATGTCTACTAGTGTATTTTTCTCTACGAGTGATAGAAAAATAAAATCTTTAATTCAAAAAAAAAAAAAGGTGACCTCATTTGAAAAATGTACAAGTCAAAATAATCATCCCAAATTTAATGAAATTACTTCAATTATTTCATGTGTAAAATTTAATGAAAAATGAACTTGTAGTTTCTAAAATTTCAGTGTTAAGATTAGATTTAGATAATAGTGATTTGGTAAAATTTTAGAATATAAAAATATGAAAATAATTTTTAAAATTTAAACAATAGACAATCTTGGGGATATTAGAAAAAAATGTTATATACTAAGCTTTGCATAGTCTGGCATGGAGACTCCAGGTAGATTACAATTACTAAATGGTCACTCATCCAAGTATTGAGTAGGCTCATTAATGCTTAACTTCAATGATCTGGCAGAAACCAGTACTTTTATCAAGACTTGACCAGAAACAAATATGAAAATAATTGTACAAAAAATGAACAAAACAATCGGCTAAATATATCAATTTCTTGGTTTTATTAATTTTTTTTTTAAACCATCAATCATAGTCTGGAATGAAGAGGTGGCATCAACCTGTGCTTTTGAGGGAGCCTATTTTTTCTGGTTGAGGCAACAGAAGCTCCTTTCATAAAGAATAGTGAAAATGTAAAGAGTCAATGAGGTCTACACTTCCCATCTGCCCGAGGGCATATTTCTAGCTTTGCAAGGACCAGCATTAAAGAAAAATATTTACTCAAACACCATATGTTTATTAGGACCCCCAGTAACTTTTTCCACGGGTTTGGGTGCTGGTGAATCTTTCTTTTTAGTGGTTAGGCCCATTTTACGGGCTAAGTGTTTGGGTTTTTTCTTTTTCTTTTTTTCCGCTTTGACCCCTACAAAGTCTTTCTGGTCACTCTTTTTAACTTTAGTCTTTTCTGAACTCTGAGAGTTCTTTTTATCATGACTTTTATTTGCCAACCTCTTCTTGGGGTCAGCTTCAGAAGGAAAAACTCTTATTTTGCGATTGTTCAATTTGGAATTGTCTAATTTGGTAGCAAGTTCAGCACTGTCTACCTCTTCAAATTTCACGTATCCAAAGCCCTTACCAACTCCAGTTTTCCAATCTCTCACAAGTCGAATGTTGGCAACTGCCCCACAATCTAGAAAATGATTTCTCACATCTTCCTCAGAGATGGCAAATGGCAGATTTCCAACAAACACTGACCTTTTATGATCGTGTGCTGTTTTATTCATGATCGAACTGTTCACTCGAATGTGCTGACCTTCCAGCTCTTTTCCATTCATCAACTTACAAGCCTTACCCACTGATATTTTATCAACAAAGCAAATGTAAGCATTGATGCTTCGGCATTTAGCATGATATGACTTTTTCAGGATGGCATACTTCTTGCCTCTTTGTGGATCAGCAGGTATGGCTCCTCGCATTCGAAGGTTTTCCACTTCGCCACAGGTAGAGAACAGTTTCTTTAACTGCTTTTTTGTTGTTGAAAGAGGAAGGTTACCTACAAAAACAGTCCTAAAATCATTAGTTTTATCTCGTTTCTTTTTCTTTCGACGTTTTTGATGTGGTTCATCTTCGCCGATGTCGTCTTCTACGTCAAACAATTTTTTTTTCATGGATCGCTTCCTTGATTTTGAGCCATCTGTTTCTTTCAGGGCACAAAGCACGTCGTTGATCACTGGTGGGGAAATTTTTTGACGGGGTTCAGATGAAAGCTGTTTCTCCGTACCATTAGTGAGGTTATTTTTTTTGTTTAGTTTCTTTTTTTTCTTTGAACTAGACTTATCGTCTTCTTGCTCCGTAGCTTCTACCGAAGTTATTTTTCTTTTTTTGCCTTTTTTATTTTGACTGCCTCCAATCGATTCAGTCGGTGATTCTTTGAATTTTTTACGACTAGGCGAGCTGGTATCTTCGTTATTATTCAGTTTCTTTTCTTTAATATGCCTATTTTTTTTCTTTTTTGACAAAATGTTTTCGTCCGCAGAAGTCGTTAACTGTTTTTCTTTCGCTTTTCTTTCTTTATCCAACTTTGATACATCGTTTTTAGATTTCTCTTTCTTTTTCGGAGATTTAAGATTAACATTAATTTTTTTACTTACATCATTAAATGCAACCTGTGGATTGGACTGCGAGGTGAAAGATTTTGTCACCAACCCGAAAAGCTTATCGAGTTTCTTTTGCTCTTTGGATTTCTCTGTCGATGAAGGTTCAGGCTTGATCAGAGACGATACAGCTCCAGGCTTATATAAATCATCCATTTTGAAATAAAGAAAACAGAAATAAACCAACAGGTTTTAATCTAAATTTTAGGTTTTGTAAGTAAAGAACAATTATACACGTGCGACCGTATTCACCATCTTGATTGTTTGTGTCGAAACTAAATATAATAACTTCTGAGCTGAATTTCTCAAAATTTTTTTAAAACACTTTTAAAATTATCTTTAAAATCTTATATTTACATTTTTAAAAATATTCAATATTAAAATTAATGTAGCCGCTTTTTTTTCTAGTTTTGAGAATCCCACAAAATATATAACTAATACGAAAGTAAAGTGACTTAACTCAAGGGAGGTAACTCAGTAAACACTAAAAATATTTTTACATATTAAAGATACAGTGATTATATTAAGCCAAAATATGATAGATGGAAATTAATAAATGTGTAAAATATTCAGCTGAATATTTATGAATGTATTTTGCCTATTTGTAATACAACAACAACTGAATTTTTTAAAAGAATTATAAGACATTACAGATTTGATGAATTAGAATAACTCAACTGGCATAGTTTCCGTCACAACGATAGCATTATTCACGGATGAATCGATATTTCAACTTAGAATCTGAGGTTAGCATCTTAGTCTTCAAACAGTGATCAGACTGTTTTATTTATATAATCCAGGGTAAGGAGTAGCGCTCTCCCGTACCCCTCAGTCTAAGTAAGTAAAGTAAAGTTGGCGACCGTAGTCGAGGGCGACCCGAAGGCTCCCTTTTCAATAGCTACTACACCGAGGTGTAGGGGAAGGCGCTATTCCTTTCCCTGGATTGCTCCACTTTACCCTCGATACATACCTTATATTGCTGAGAGTTAAGTAAGGAGGTATCAAGTACCATTTTGAAATTCTTTGGTATGACTTGACCTGGGATTGAACCCAGGTCTCCATCTAATAATAATAATAATAATAGTTCATACAGAATTAAATTGTTTAAAGTAACTGTTCCTATTTAATAATAATAATTTGTTGGATTAGTTATATGGTTTCAAGTATTCCTATCTAACACCAATAATTTCCCAGCAACTACATAGTTTCAAGTAACTAATAATCCTCAGTAAATAATTCTAGCTTCAAATAACTATTCTTAATATTATATTCATCATCAAGTTGTGATGATAATATAAATTCTTTGGACTCTCTCTTCACATCTATTCCTATTGGCTATTGCTCTGGGTAGGTCCTCTAGACAGCTCCCAGTGTCCAACAGACATCATGATGTGGAATTCAAATGCTGCTAGAAAGATGGGGAAAAATTAGTGGCTAGCTATGGACAATACTTTCAGTGACATGTTTCTTACTAATTTTTGAAAATAAAATATTACTTTTTGTGAAAAATCAGCGACAACTTATTCAGGGTCCTAATATAATCCTTTGTTAGCACACAGTTATATAGTTTCAAGTATTCTTATCTAATACAAATAATTTGCACACAATTATACATGGTATCAAAAATTCCTATCTAATAATAATAAAGTAAAGTTGGCGACAGTAGTCAAGGGCGACCCGAAGGCTCCCTTTTCAATAGCTACTACACCGAGATGTAGGGGAGGGCACTAATCCATTCCCTGGATTGCTCTACTTTACCCTTGATAAATACCTTATATTGCTGAGTGTTAAGCAAGGAGGTATCAAGTACCATTTTTAAAGTCTTTGGTATGACGCAACCTGAGATTGAACCCAGATCTTCCAGACCATTGGCAAACACTCTACGTAGTAGCTAATAAAAAGGGAGCCTTCAAGTCGCCCTCAACTACTGTTGCCGACTTTACTTATACATATGTGTGTGTGTGTGTGTGTGTGTGTGTATTTGGGCAGCATTTTATCATTAATGCATATTTCATTAAATAATATTGACATCTTTTGTCAACACATTTTTGTATATATCCTTTCCAGTTGCAGCAATGATTTTATGGTCTCTGACGGAATTTAGTTGATGAAACTCACATGACTAATTTGTTACCCTAGTACTTTCTACCCAATCTAGGGCCATCATTAGGGGTGTGTATATGGCAAAGGCGATGTAACCTTTGCATGTACATTACAGTATTTATTTTTTATACTGGTATGTTGTAGTGTTTTATTTGTTTCTATAAGTAGCAGAAGTAGATAGACATTTAAGTACATTAATACTGGATTCTATTGAGTTTAGGTTGTTTCATTCTGATATGGAGCGCCTTGAGATTTATAATTTTTGTTTGATATTTTGTTGTTCTAATATTGTTGCGTTTTCAGTCAGAATTTTTCGAAATTCAGTTTTTGGGCAGGAATGTTTTTTAAATGTTGTGCTTTTGAACTGGTATCAGATAGATGCATAGTGCAACAAGTGAAAAGGACATACCTAAAAATGTGTAGAAAAAAGACGTCTATATTGTTCAATGAAATATGCATATATATATATATATATATATATATATAATTTAAGATCAAAGAATTACAAAAATACTAATAATAATATAATGAATTTTAATATGATTATTTTAATAAACTTATACATCTCCAAATTGACAAAATTTGAACTTAACATCATTATCTTCATAATAATATTAATAATACAAGAACAAAAACTATGTAAATCATTTAAATAAGAATTGGCTGGTTTTTGTATTAGTAGTTTTAATATCAATCTTTGGTTCAAATTTTGTCAGTTTTTAAGCTGTAAATGAAGCTTTTTGCTGTATATTACCAACTTAGTCTCATTACAAAAAAGTAATGAGAAATGTTTTCCATTGAGTATTGACACACTGTATAAGGCAAGTGTTATGAGATTGGTAGTTGAAAACTTGGCCTTGAGAATGAAAGACTTTTATTTTTGACTGTGGGATTAGTGAAGAGATTCCATCGATTGTAATTATTTTGGTGCCAGAAACAAACTTTCCGATACAGTTCTTTAACTGTATCGGAAAGTTTGTAGATGAAACAAAGGAAATTTACTCACACAAATATTTTGTCTTTTTTTTTTTTTTTTTTGGAGAAGTTTCTGAATTCCTTGGGGTCAAATCAGTTGGGTGAGTTCTTTTACAAACTATACTTTTCTCTTCTTTCTTTTTCTTTTGACTTCCTTCAAGCTATCAGTTCTTTTATATATATCCCTAGAATTCTAAGTTGTTGCTGAAGTTAGATTTTCTTTTCTTTAATTCTATTTGTTAATTCCTATTCTCAAGGAGTCATGTGATGTATCTGTTAACTGTGGAATTATTGGATCAGGGTCTGGCCTTAATTAGTCAGACTAAAAGAATACTATGTTTAGAACTTGAGAAATGTTTTTTTTTTACTGATTGGACAGTTTTAGGAAAAGATTTTATTAAAAATCAGTTTTTGGTAAAAACTAATACTAAGAGCCATTACATAACAATGATAAATGCATTCACTAAGTTTGTACATTTAGTTGTTTAATCATCATCATCATCATCATGTCGTGCCGCTAGCACGGATATCCCTGACCCTCTCTTGCCATTTCTCCCAATCGTTCATCGTCTCGGGCAAGTCTTCAGGGCTACATCCCGTATCCTTACATAGCTGCTGTATGTATGTTCGAGCTGGTCGTCCTGCTTTTGCTTGGCCATATGCGAGGGTCCATAGGAGTATATCACTTATGAGCTCGTCCTTGCTTCTCCAACAGTGTCCTGCATGTCTGGTTTGTCTAACTTGAATAGTTTTCGTGATAGGAGGCAGGTGGCCGTATAGTTGGCGCTTTGTGGGATGTTGCCACCAAGACTTGTTTAACATTGCTCGCAGAGTTGTTTAATAAAAGAAAGTTATTTTTATGATTGTCTATTTCTTTATGATTGTTATCATATTGCAGTCATTGTAGAGAAAAGGCTAATTCTCATGTGTGTTATATCATGTCATATTTTAGGTGCTGAGGGTGATTGGAGATGGCGAGTGGTGTCTTGTACTTGCATCCTCTTGAGGGTGAGTCCGTGTCTGTTTGGTGTGTTTAACTTACCTCCTACCAAGTGACACATGGTTATTTTATAGCGGGAAGCCATGCGGGGCTACCACAAAAATGCTTGGTCCCTTCAGCATTCCTTGTTTAGGAGTGTGTCAGGTGCTGAGCAATCAATTCAGCCCAGCAAAGGTATTATCTGAAGGAAAAGCAACCCTGAGACCAGAAAAACCATTCAAAACCACATGCCCGAATTTGTGTCCATTTGCTGGCAAAAGCAAATTTCACTCATCTTTTATTCCTTCGTTGTTTAGAAAAGTGGATCAGAAAGCTATTTTTTCTGAAAATTGTTGGGAATGCATTTTATTGATTGATACGAGGATCATTAAATAAGTTTCCAGACTTTTTTCGTATAGGCACTTTTATTGATAGTACACACATGAAACTCTAGTCCCCTTCGAAGTAATCTCCTCCGGCTGCAATGCATTTGTTGTGCCATTCCAATAACTTCTGGAAGGCCCCATGGAAATCCTCTTGTGTGAGTGTGTCAATGACCTTCGTCACAGCCTCTTTCATCTCCTCAATTGTCTCATAATGACAGCCTCTAAGCTTTTCCTTGAGCTTAGGGAATAACCAAAAGTCACAGGGAGCAAGGTCTGGGCTATAGGGAGGCTAAGGAACTGTTTTGATGTCCATCTTGGTCAAATAGTCTGTGACAAGGATGGAGTTGTAGACTGGTGCATTGTCCTGGTGGAAATGCCACTGACCCAATTTGACGAGTGCTGGCCTCTTCTGACGGAATCTCTTCCTGAACTCCCTTAAAACCTCAACATAGTAACCGTAACCCTAACCCTTTGGCCAATCAAGTCTGGTGTATTGACTTCCTTACTCCTCCCACACCTCTCATCATCCCTCACAGACTCTGCGCCTTTCTTGAATCTCTTATGCCACTCAAAAACTGATGCTTGATTCATGCAAGATGGTCCAAAAGCAGTCTGAAGCATTCCATATGTTTCTGTGGTATTTTTTCCAAGTTTAAAACACAATTTTATTGCATATTGTTCTTCTAAAGTGTCATCACGTCCAGATTGCATTTTTTAAATTCACCAGCTGTGACAATCAGGTTTTAGTAGGGTGTATTCCAATTGCTGCTGTAGCTGTTCATTTGAATGTGAAATCATAAAAATTGGTCAGTCATAAGATGTATAGCAATAACATAGTGAAGTTTCAAGAGTCTACGACAGTTTTAAACGCCTGTACAAAAAAGTCTGGAAACTTATTGAATGCACTACGTAATTAGTCAATCAATTTTCACATAGGTCAACATAATATGAAACAAAAAATTAAACTGTTGTTTCTAAAAATTCAGTGTTTATATAAAGAACTGATATATTTTGATAACTATTTTGATCTTATAAATTTGTAAAATTTAAAAATAGAATATTAAATATAAAAATTATTTTTTGGAAATATTGGTTTCATGACGTGAATAGATCATCAAGAGAACGTAGATGAAAAAAAATATTAAAATTTTTTTCATTTTTCTAAATGGCCCGAGCAGCGAACTAAATCCTCTTAAAAACATTTTTTATAAACTGATAAATAAGGTGATATCACAAACATCTGAAGAGCAATTCATATTGAGATTGGTAGTTAAGCTGAAATATCATCAGTCTATATTCAACAAATATATATATATATATATAGGGTGTTTCAATATACATGGGACCCGTGTGACTACTAGTAACTCTACTACTAATAATGTTGTGTTCTTTTTTGTTTCAGATTTGAAAATACCTAGGAGAAGAGAGGAAAAATATTTTGCGTCACTACTTAATTGGAGACAAAATCATTCAAAACTGTCCCAAAATAGATGCAACCCATTTTAAACAGGTAAACACTGTATTAGCTGAAAAAGATCTATTTAGCTTATATATGGAACACTAACATGTACGACCAGCCCAATTCATGAGATATTTACACATCTTTTCTAGACATACTTTTGACCATTATATTTCTTTTATTCTATCACGGAATCTATGATAATGTTTTCTAAAACAGCAGCCTCTTTTAATCATAACATTGCATCAGCAATTCATGTTAATCTCAGGATTAATGTTATTCCTCACAGATGGATTAAGAGAGATTTATATTGATTTAAAAAAGTAAAGCCGCTGTCCTGAGTGATTTGCAAAATGTCTTTATTATGGTGACTTCTATTGTACTTACAGATTAAGTTGCGAAAAGTGTATATATATATATATATATATATATATATATATATATATATATGAATAAGCATGTTTCATTAAGTAATAAAGACAAATTTTGTCTGTATAATTTATTTAAGATCCTTTCAAGTTTCCTGATAAGTGTCTTAGTTTCAGGTTGGAATTGGTAGATGAATTTCCCAAAATTGTCCTGAGCACTTTCAGACCCTTCATAGGCCATCATCAGGGGTTGCTTGCTTGTGTAAGGTGTGTTGTTTTTTTAAAAATATATATAATTTGTTCCTACACAAATGAGGGAGGGTCCTCACATTAAATTTGATCTTGTATCCCATTTTATCGTAGAGGAAATATGTGTTGTATATTGACCTACGACCTGACCGGGCAGTGAAAATAGGAAATGCACTTATGTAAATAACAAGTGAATCTGTTTGAGGAATATCAGAATTATAACCTTGACCGTGGATGGGTTGAATGAGTGCAAGAAGAAGGTGGGCGTTGAACTATTATATAACTCGGTGAAGACAGGAATTCAGTTAGTTTGGAGACCAGATCAGTTGGAGACAAGAAGCGGTAGAAAAAGCCAGCACCCAGCAGAGGGAGCCCTCAGGCCCCCAATTAATCATTTTGGAGATCAGACCAGTTAGTGAGAAGATGCTAGACTGAGGAACATGTCCCAGAGAGGCTGGGCCCCTAGTTGAGCAGCCCAGGAGAACAGGAAAGAAACGCTGATGGCCATAAGAGTGGGGGGTCAATATGTTGCAGTTCTGTTCGGTCTCCAACTCCCTCTCACACACAACCCTTTCAAATAAAGTGAGAGGTATATTTTTCTAAGAACCGTGTTGCTCGTCTTTATTGTGTTGTTGTTATGATTCAGCATGCATATGTAGACGTATATGTATTATGTGTTTGTATAGTTGGTCGTGGCTATACAACATATGGATAAATTCTTGGAAGCTCTTTCTCTGGCTTTTGAATTTTCCTAAATTTTGTAAACGAGGTACTACAGATGACTGATTGTACAAGCAATAAAGTGCCAAATTCAAAGACAATTCTAAGATTTCTCTCACATTATGTCAAAGATGGTAGTGGGAAACTTTATATCAAGCTAGTAATATATTTTTTGGTATTTCACAAGACGGACAGTCTCTTTTATTGAAATTAATGATTACAAAGAATTTATCTACCTGATCTACACAACTAAATAATTTGATACAGAGCTACTCAATGTGATAAATGAAACACAGATAATGTAACCCTAGATGAGACTGTTTCTGTTTTATTTCACACTAATGCCTTTGAGAAAGGTATGAATCTATCTCTTCTCTCTCCAGCTATGGGTAAATAGTAAAGCAGACTGGGTTCTTTAGGCAACCAGTCTAAGAGAAGGAAAACTCTGAATTCAAACTAGCTGTACTTTGTTTAAGAATTGACCTATAGCAGAGGGGGTTGGGTAAATAATACCCAATTTGATATGCGTTTTTATTAGCTGCATGGTAAATAGTTGGATTCATGCCTTTTCCAAGGATATTAGTGCTATGTGAAATGAAAACAGCCTTGTCCAGGGATGTTGAACTTGAGTTGCTAAGTCCATTTCCTATGTCAATAACCATTACGTCCTGTTTGGCATACATATTTAGCGACTGAAATCAAGGGTAACCCGAAGGCTCCCTTTTCGATAGCTACTACACCAAGATGTAGGGGAGGGCACTACTACTAGCTCTAGATTGCTCCACTTCACCCTCGATCTGTGCCTTATAATGCTGAGTGTTAAGCAAGGAGGCATCAAGTACCATTTTTTGAGTTTTTGGTATGACTCTACCTGGG
>OY757943.1:57505016-57562516 GCA_963585895.1 Sepioteuthis lessoniana
TTATAAAACTGAACATTCAAGACAAAAAACACACACAACTTATCCAGAAGAACCCAACCATGAAAATTTCTGTCCAATGGTAATATAAAAAATGATAAAGAAATGTAATATTTACAATCACCATTCAGATAAGAGTAGATATTTATTTAGCTTCTCATGAAGCCAAAATTGTGACACAAGGTTATGTGTGCGTGATGGTGGAGTCCTACAAGAAGCAAGCCTCCTGAACACCAATGAAAAAAAAATTGCTTTGCTTCTGTCAGTATTCCCCCTTGAGGTACATCTCAGGTACCAGGCAATAAACCCTGGCCATAACCCTTTCCAGCAAGGGAGCAGGTGCCTGGTCTAAGTTTCAATCATTTGCTTCATTTTTTTTTAAAGAACAGTTACACTTAATTGTAAAAATTCACAAACCAGCTATAACAGCACTTTGGTAGTTGGAAGAGGGAAAGATTATAGAAATATGGCTGATAATCGACTGTAGCTAGTTGAAGATGTAATTTTGAGACTTAACTGTTCAGTAAGCAAATGATTGAAACTTACTCTTATGTGGATGGTGAATGTAAGTATTATATTTCCAATTTTTTTCTGTATATTCCTGCAGAAATAATGAAAATTCTGTACAAGCACTAAATAATATGACAAACGAATATTGTAAATTTCATTTTTATAAAATCCTGTTACATGAAACAGAGTGAAATGAAAATAGAAGTGACATGGAATAGAAATACAATTGACAGACCAGTGCATATATATATATATATATATAACACACACCTCTGTCCAACAATGAAATATGCATATAAATGAACCGTATATGCAAATGTAACAACTATTATGGGACAGAGGTGAGTAAATCAAATTTAGCTATTCAAAAGACAATTTGAAAAAGGGAATGTATTAAAAAAAAGGCAGTATAAACAGTTTACGCTAAATGTTATTACCAAATAATGAATTAAAAAAAAAAATAAATAAATAAAATAAATAAATAAATAAATCAGGTATTTAAAAGTTCATAATCCATAAATTCTTTTCTAAACCCATAAAATCAATTTTGTTAATTTTTGTTATATTACACAAACAAAAAACAAGAGGTCAGGAAAACGAAGGTCAAATTCGTTTATCTAATTGAACTTAAGTTAAAAATGAACTTTAAACACATTTAATAAAACAAATTTTAAAAAATTAGTATATTTTCTATTTTAAATTGTGACAAAATAGGAATGTCTAGCTCAAAGTTAATGACTACTTATCCTATAATAGTTGTTACATTTAGTATAGGAGAGTTATTTGTAAATGTAAAAACTATTATGGAATAGTCATAATTTTTTGTTTGTTCTTGGCCATACAGTTAGAAAAAAAAATAACTTAATTCATCCACTGGTCAGTACCAATATTAGTACAATACTATAGTTTTAGGAATAGTTATTTCAATGATAGGGATTGGAAGAGAGGGAAATTTTTTTTATTTGATTATTATTTTTTTTAGCTTGTTTCATGTCATAAAAGCACCTTATAAACGTTAGGGATAGTCTATTTTGCAGAAAAACCTATTTTATCCTAAAATATATACATTTCCATTTTTGAAAAAAAAAAAAAAGCTCTTAAACCCCTGGATTTCATATTTGGGAATTTAAGGTAAGTTACAAATTTAAATTACATTTTATTAAAGTTTATTTAATGCTTATTCAACAAATATCCATCCTTATTTATTATAACTTTCTAAGATTTTTTTTTACTCTTAATAATCATATTATTGTATATACATTTTTGAATATTTGTTTTTCCCCCAAAAGATCCACAACGAAAGTTCAAGTCTAATAATATCTCTGTACAATAAAACAATGTCTATATATTCATGTGTAATATACTTAGGAAAAAAAAGTTTTAAACAAGGAATTTTCAGAAAGAGATGATGAACAATAGCATTATTCATGTGATGAACTGCATGTTATATTCAATGGTTATTTTTTGCCAATTTTAAGAACATGAGGCGGGGTCAGATATCTATATATTATACAAACTTTTAAAATAACTCTGTAAATAAATACACTTTTAAAATGTTAAATTTCATTTATTATTTCCATTATATCAAAGAAGAGGATAAAGATTATTAGATTTAGTTAATTTTTACCTTTAATATTCAGGAAGTACTGAACATAAAACAAGAAAATGCAGAAAGATATAAGTACAAAAATGTAATAACAATTTTTGACATGAGTTAACTGGTTCGCATATTAATTTCCCACATTAAATGTAGCAACTATTATGGGACAGAAATAATAAAAATAATACCCGTCTCATAATTGTTAGATTTGAATATAAATCCTATATATTGAATGTAACAATTATTATGAGAGGGAAGTCATCTTTCAGAAGACGTAAATATTAACTTTTCTATAAACAAAAAAGATGTACAATTTAAAAACTTCCAACAATAGTTGATACATAATTTCCTAATGTGAGTAAAAAGGTAATAATAAGGGAATAGTAGGATATTTTTCAACTTAAAAAATTATCAAGTCTTTGTAAAAGAAAACTTTTGTATTGATACAGAACTGAAAATGTTCGTGTAGAAGATTTTGAGTTTGCGTCGATTTTTAATTATATACTGTTGAAAATGCACTTGTAGACATGAAACCAACTAAAACATAATCACTTTTTCTAATGATATTCATCATCATCATAAAAAAAAAAGTTACAATATAAAGAGCATCACAAAATAAAAGGAACGATGGCTTTGCGGTTTTTGGGGAAGTCCTTGAATTCTTTTCTATAATTCGACAGTTTACCCCGGCCCCACACAGCCATCTGATAAAATCCGGCAAGAGTGAAAATACCAGCCGGTAGACACTGGGTCATGACTGTAAATCCCACCCAGGCGAGGGCTTCATACGAATAGTTAGGACAGCTGACGAAGTGAAACAACCAGGTGAACGGGTTCAGTCCAGGGTAAGGGATCAGACGGACCTTTGAGTCCTTAGGGCGGAGGTTTCGCAGGGCGACGTGAATTGAGAAGTTACCTAATTCGCCAAAAATGAAAGTGGCTAGACCCAGGTACATTTGGAGTTTACCGTAGCTGGGAGGCGTGTACAAAGGGTGGTTAATGTAGTAAGCTACGTAGGCAGCGAACCCGTAGTAATAGCCACTGTTTTTGAAGACATTACGGACGGGCATCGTAGCATGTGAAAATCTGTGAATGAAAATGGTCTCCAATAATCTCTTTATATAATGAAAAATCCAACACCCGGCCGCTAGATCTACAACGGGGGCCCGAGGCTCGCTTGCAGCATCAGAACCGTAGATTAAAGCTGGTCTAATATAAAAGAGGGCATAAATCACAAGAGGGCCTGTATATTCGGTGAGAAAAACTGTCTTCCATCCGATCTGGGGTCCGAGATCTTTAAAATAAAGGATTGCCTTTTGGGAGAAGCCGAGACTAGTCAAGGTTTCCTCGTCTTTTAATATACGTCCTCGAGCCTCTTTACGAAAGGACTGTCGTTCAATTTGTAGTTTAGGACTGAATTTTTTGTATTCCTTCTTAACGTCATATATTGTGGATTTGGGTGTTAGAGTGTTGAAACTGACGATAGATTTGCCAGTTTTGGCACTGACGACGTCCACTTCCATCATGCTTGTTGTCTTGTAATACAAATGGTGTGTGGTTCGTTCACTTCCGGTGCGGTCTTAATCGGCTGCAAAACCAAGCAATAAAAAATTAACTTTTTTTTTTATTATATTTTTTTTACATCAAAGTTTTTATGTATTTAAATTTGATAGATAATGACAGATGACGACTCGTAGCAAAAAAACTAAGTTTTTCTTAATCTTTATCAAGGATTAGCGGAAAAGATGGCTGAAAATTTTAAAACAAATAAAAAAATACTGTTTGTTTTAGAAGTATTTTGGAAAAAAATAATGTTTTTTTATCAAAAATTATTTGAGAATGTATTTTACAATTTTATTCTTATTTCAAATCTAAAAAAGCAAAATGATTTATATAGTTGAATCATTTAAAAAAAACTACCAGGTTAGTCATTCAAAGTTACCTCCCTTGAATGATGTAAGAATTTTAAAATTGTCATTGTTTAAAATCAAGTCAATATCTCACAAGACGTTGGATTGGTAAGTGGAGGTTATAAAATTAGGTTATTAAAACAATTATATTATTAATTTTTTTTAAACTAATGAATGGTTTGCATATAAGAGCAATATTTTTTTTGCATTTTTTATTATATATATATATATATATATATATATATATATATATATTAACCTTTTTTGTTATTTTTTTCCCATAGTTTTTTCTTTAAAAAAATTCTAATTCTTTAAAAATTCCCCCAAACTGTAAAAATGAGAATAATATTCAATCAGTGCTATGCACTAATAATAAAAATTATTAAAAAAAAAAAACACGAACCAACTTGAAATCCAGTGTCAAAAAAAAAACCCCGATTAAGACAACCTAAGTTATTTAATTTTTTTTCTATGCCTCATATTGAAAGCGATGTTACTTTAAATTTAGGAAATATATTGTATTTATGACATAATTAAAAGTGTTGATTCAAAATTAATTCCAATAAGTGAAATCTGTGGAAAATCAAGGAGGCAATTTTCTTGTCTTTTCTACGGTACGCTTTACGACCATATTTATTTTTTGAGGATATTCTAAACATTTTTGAAAAGATCTCATTTAAAATTTAAAAAAAAGAAAAAAATTTTTTTTACTGTGAATATATTGAAATTAAATGTGTTTTTTAAACAGTTGTTAGATGTTAGTCTTACATATATTTCCATCCTAAATGTTTTGATCTTAAAATTGTCAAATTGTACAAGGACCATTAATCCATAGCGATAAAATTAATCTGTTTTGTCTTGCATAAATATTTTAAAAACTTTTTACTCATAGATTTTATTTATTTTTAAAAAATCAAATGAATTAAAATTCGATTATTTTTTACCAAAATGATGCAAATATAATCTAAAATGAAATTGAATTATATATAGATATAATATTATATACAATTGTAACAATGTAACGTATATATAAAGTACATTTAAATTTATATTTCTATTATTATTTAATTATTTCGGTACATTTCAGTATTGCATTGCATATACATATTTTTATTCTAATATAAATTATTATAAATTGTTTATTTCAAATAAAGTTTTTTCTTTTTTTTTTTTTAAAGATAATTATTGCTTAAAACAAAATCTTAATTTATTTTGAAGGGAAAAAAGTTTACTTATTTTATTTGCTTTTCATTAAAAAAAGAAAATAAACGAAAGTTAGATGTAAAAAGTTTTGCTTGTTTTTTTTAAATATTTGTTAAAGAAAGTAGACACGAATAATATTACATAACTATAAACGACCTTGTGTCGCATCCTGCTGGTTCGGAGGGATATATGTATATATATATATATATATATATATATATATATATATATATATATATATATATTAACCTTTTTGCAGGCAGAACGACATTTTTGTTGATTTGTCTGCCTACTGAAGAGTTAATATATATTGCTGGAGATTTATATGTGTGTATTTGATCGTAAATTCTATCTAATAAGTAATTTTTATCTTTAAAAACAAATTGTCACTCCCACTACGTGAAAATCACTTCTCCCACCTTAGAAAATAATGGGAACTAATTTTTTTTATTTGTTAATTTACTTAAACCATTTTCATTCGCCTCCACTCCACCTTATTTGCACTCATGTCCTCAGTTGTATGAAATTGCTATTTTAGCCAGAATCATAGCCTCCATCAATGAACTGATTTTAAAATCAGTGCATTCCTGATAAGTATTGCCCTACTGGGGGGGGGTCTTAGAATATACTGCTTGTATCTCCAGTGAAGGTGTAAGACCTCCAGAGTACAACACTAAATTGTACCCAGTGATGAGGCTCCAGTTCTGGATCTCTGGGAAGTCTTGAGTACCCCTTCATTGCTATTGCTCCCAAATTCACTCTGACCCACAGTGGTAGTACCTGTTAGGATCCTATCTATCGGTTAAATAGATCTTTTGGAAATTATTAGTATTAGATAGGAATACTTGGATACATACTGCTGTGTGCCAATTATTTGTATTAGATAGGAATACTTGAAACCATACAACTGTGTGCAGTTTATTTGTTTTACGAATAGTTACCAAGTTCTAATTATTCACAAAGGATTAGTAGTAGTAGTAGTTACTTGATACCATATAATTGTATGCAGATTATTACTATTAGATAGGAATACTTAAAACAATATAATTGTGCATATAAATTATTATTATTCAATAGGAATAATTACTTCAAATTATAACATTGTGTATAAATTTTTAGTAACAAGAATAGTTACTTGAAGCTATCATTTTTTACTAAGGTTTATTATTATTAGTTACTTAAAACCATATAACTGTGTGCAAATTATTTGTATTAAGAATAGTCTTGAAGCTATAATAGTTTACAAAGGATTATCATTAGTTACTTGAAACCATATAACAGTGTGCAAATTATTTCTATTAGGAATAGTTACTTGGAGATCTAATTATTTATAAAAGATTATTATTATTATTAGTTACTTTCAACCATATAATTGCTTGAAAAAAAAACAGACTTCACTTTTAAATAATCCAATAAGTGTTGACCTCTTGCATGATAGGACAGCTGGACAATAGGATCAATTTTATTAGAATTAATTTAAATGTATGTTATGTTAATTTGCATAATTTATTTGAACTAGTCAGCAGTGCTACTGAACCTTTATCTTAAATCTTATAGAAGTACTAAAAAGTACATTTCTTATTTCTTAAAACAACTATCAAATATTTTTAGCTTGTGACAAAACTTTTGGAAATATATCATGTTATATTTTGGTTGAGTTACCTCCTTTGCTTCCAACAAGAGTTTTCTTTAGATATCTTTTCATAGAAAACTATTTCTATTGTTGATTGAGTTCAAAATCGTTGGTCAAGGTTAATTAATAACTAGAATCCTTTGTATTTCTGTCGTTTTGTGATCCTAATCAACCCCTACTTATAGCAAGATATCCCCAATTCCTCATTAACTCTTCAAGCTGAAGAATCACCATTTAAGCAATATTTTATCTTGTCATGTGAAAATGGATGACCGTTTATAGGGTTGTAAGTCGTGATTAATTCCCTTTGCTCAGTCAAGCTTTTAGATAGTAAAAAAAAAAAAAGAAAGAAATTTTTTTTAAAGATGAGGGAGAGAAAATCTTATTCAAACGGAAACATATTATGACCTTTAATGATAATCTTTTTTTTTTTTTTTTATCAGGGTTGCACAACTTAACTGTATAAGGTGAGTGGTAAGAAAATAGAACGTGGAGGTGGGGGTTGGAAAAATAATTCAAACCTCTAAAAACTTTTGGTCTTTTTGATTTGAAATATTTCAAAGCTTATTCCTAATTTGTAACTAAGTTGACTTTGTTTAAAATGAACCTTAGTAAAAATTAAAGTAATAAATAAAAGCAAATGATTGTTAACTGTTAATAAGTATTAGTAATAAAAAAACCGGCTCATTGGCTCAGTGGGTAGAGTTTTTGCCAATGATCCGGGAGACCTGGGTTCAATCCCAGGTCGCATCATACCAAAGACTTTAAAAACGGTACTTGATATTTCCTTGCTTAACACTCAGCAATATAAGGTATATATCAAGGGTAAAGTGGAGCAATCCAGGGAAGGGAGTAGCGCCTTCCCCTACACCTCAGTGTAGTAGCTATTGAAAAGGGAGCCTTCTGGTCACCCTCGACTACGGTCACCAACTGTATTTTACTTATTAGTATAAGGTGTTTGTAGCATCATTAGTTATTGTCATAGGAAACGGATACAGTAAACCGAGCCCAAAAATAAGTACACTTCTTATATATTTTATTAGGTATTATTTATTACCAAACTCTACTGCATTGAACATCTCTAACTAAAAATAGGATTATGTAACAATCCAAAAATAAGTACACCTCTTATATATATTATTAGGTATTATTTATTACCAAACTCTACAGCATTGAAACTCTCTAACTAAAAATAGGAATATGTAGCAGTTGAAAAATAAGTACACCTCTTATATAAATTATTAGGTATTATTTATTACCAAACTCTACAGCATTGAAACTCTCTAACCAAAAATGGGAATATGTAGTAGTCTAGAAATAAGTTCACCTTTTATATATATTATGAGATATTATTTATTGAAACTCTTGAACCAAAAATTAAAATATTTAGCACTTTAAAAATAAGTACATATATATATTTATGCAATTATATTATTGTTACAAAGTTTCAATTTGAAATATTTCTGAACAACCTCGTAATCTCAGCCCATCTTATTAGATCATTTAGACCTTGAGAATTTATCTTGGTTTTATATACACATTATTTTTAATCTAAAGAGAAGAAAATTTTTTTTCTTTTCATCATAATCCTTTTTTTTTTTTTTTTTCAGAATCATTATATTAATTTAGTCTCACTGAAGGCAAATTAGGGAGGGGTCCCCATGGTGTAATGGCTAAAGTTCTGAACTACAACCTTAAAGTGAGTTCAAACTCCAGTCATGTTATTAGATTCACTTTCCGATTAATACCCTTAGGAAAGGTATCAATCAACCCCTTTATACCCATCAGCTATGAGTCAAATAGTATCACTGCTGTTCTTTTTCAAGGATGACTTTGGTATTAAATAACCTACAAAGGTTAATATGCCATTAAACAAAGGAACCAAATCAAATCAATGTGAATCTTAGTAAACAACCTAAATTGTAATGTAATGATTGATAAAAAAATCACTCCACCCCTTATATATCAAAATAAGATTAAATTAGATTAAGTTTTTTTATCCTCTTGTAAGTTGAGTTTCTGAAGTGACTTGGCAACAGTGTTGGCTGTTTATCATGTGATTTATTCAGCGTAATATTTATCTTGTTGCTAACAAATAAGTGACTAGTTAAGTTACTGCAAATAAAAAGGGAAGAAAAACTTAACAATGCCTATTCCCAAAGAAACTTTTAAATACTAGATTATGTTTATACACTGATAATTCCACTGCCTAATGATGAAAAAGTATTTATTTTACACAACAGATTTATTTTTCAACATAATCTCCTTCCTTGTGAATGCACTTAATTTGATGGTGAATATTGATTATAGTGTTTGAGCATTATACAGTGAAAATTTCAGATCAAAATTCAGGTAATAACTATATATTAGACTGCGGACTGTAGGTTTATTGATTTATCCTGGTACGTTTCTCACTGCCCGTTTTCTTGAGGTACTTTTACGATTCCTAAATTATTCCTTAAAAAAATGTCACTTTGAGAGTGGTATAATTATTGTCAATATGCATATTTTTTGGTGTGATGTCATTCACGAGATTATATTTATCTAACCCCTCCACTATGAAGGGGAATTCCATGGTGTGTGGCTAATGTGCTGGACTGTGACCTCATAGTAAGCAAGTTCAAACTCCAGTCATGCACTTATGTTCACTTTCTGGACTAATATCCTTGGGAAAGGCATGAACCCCCTTATCCCCTAGCTATGGATTAAATACTGCCTTTACTATTCTTCAACAAGGATGGCCTTGGCATTAAATAGCCCATGAAGTTTGATATGCCATTAAACAAAGAATCAAAATCTCCATCATGTGCAGGAGATAACAGAAAGTCAATTTTTAAGCAAAGTACAACTGGTTTGAATTCAGAGTTTTCTTTCTACTAGATTGGTTGCCTACCAAGGTTAAAGAACTCAGTCTGCCCTACTATTTATCTATAGCTGTGGAGAGGGGCAGAATTACTTGATTCATACTTTTTCTAAGGGTATTTGTGGTATGTGAAATCAAACAGCTGCATCATTAGTTTGTCTGCCCTTATTATTAAATAGAATTATTTATGTTAGGAATACTTGAAACTGTACATTTGTGTGCCAATAATATGATAATAATTGTAAACAAGGATTAAACAATTAATAATTAAACAATTAACAATAAATAAAAAAATGCAATGGAACTGTGAAAATATATTTATGATTGTAATCAAACATTCAAAAATTAATCAAATTTTAGCATTGATTTACACATAAGGAGTTGATATGCCATTAAACCAATAAACCAGATCAACCAACTAGGTAAGTGCTCAGATAAAGACAACATTTAAAAATTTGTAGCTCAACATAGTTCCATTACATTTTGATTATAAAATTGAGCATTTTATTTGTTTGTACTTACAGTTGCTTACTATAGATCTGCAGTTCGTGTATCTTGCAAGTAACTGAACTGAAGCTGTTTTTATCCAATAAATATCTGCTTGGATTCTGATAAAACAGTGTTCAGGTAGAGTGTTTGCCAATGGTCCGGGAGATGGGGTTCACTCCCAGGTCGAGTCATACCAAAGACTTAAATATGGTACTTGATACCTCCTTGCTTAACACTTAGTAATATAAGGTATGTATCAAGGGTAAAGCCGAGCAATTAAGGGAAAGGAGTAGCGCCCTCTCCTACACCTCGGTGTAGTAGCAACTGAAAAGGGAGCCTTCAGGTTACCCTCGACTACAGTCACCAACTTACTTAAAAAAATGAAGCCTCAAAGATTGTTTTTCCCCGTTATCTTATTTTGTGCAGCCTGTCAATAGAATCTAAAATATGCTGTCTGTATCACAAAGAGGAGGTGCCCGTGGTGTAACGGTTATCGTCGTAGGAAATGGACACGGCGACACGAGTTCAAATCCTGGACCAGGCTGATTGCATTTCACATAGCACTAATACCCTTGGGAAAGGTATGAATCCAATTATTCTCCCTCCAGCTATGGGTAAAATAGTAGGGCAGACTGGGTTCTTCAGCCTTGGTGAGGCAACTAGTCTAGGAGAAGGAAAACTCTGATTTCAAACCTGTTAAACTCCGCTTAAAAATTGACCTTGTGTCATATCCTGCCCAAGTGGAGGGGTTGGTAAATATGATAAGGATTCTATATACAGACTAGGTTCTTCAGCCTTGGTGAGGCAACTAGTCTAGGAGAAGGAAAACTCTGATTTCAAACCTGTTAAACTCCGCTTAAAAATTGACCTTGTGTCATATCCTGCCCAAGCGGAGGGGTTGGGTAAATATGATAAGGATTCTATACACAGACTAGGTTCTTCAGCCTTGGTGAGGCAACTAGTCTAGGAGAAGGAAAACTCTGAATTCAAACCTGTTAAACTCCGCTTAAAAATTGACCTTGTGTCATATCCTGCCCGAGCGGAGGGGTTTGGTAAATATGGAATCACAAAGAGGGGGGTGGGTCCTGAATCTGACACTAAACTGTATCTGCTCGTAATACTTCAGTTCTGAAGAGAGTGGAGTCATCTTTTTGTTGCTATTACTTCTAGGTCCACTCTGACCCTAACCCTAAAACTACTTGTTAGGGTCCCATCTATGGGTTTGTTTGGAATAACATTGAAAATGTTTTTGAACTATATTTATACATTGGTTCTTAAATATTGATATGAAGACATATTTTTGTACCTTCTACAACTTAACAAGAGTTGACAAGCCATAAAACCAACCAACCAACCAACCACTAATCTTATTTTATATACATCAGTTAGTTCCCTTAGTATCGACGGACCTCAAGTGTTAATATATGCATTGTTTAGTGTGGTATCATCAACTAAACTGATGGCTGCCAAAATTGAATATATATGGAATAGAATATGTTACAGTATAAAAGCCACCAGGTGGCCATATATGAAGCAGCCATATTGGATTTAGATGGTTCTTAAATGAGAAACTACATTTAACATATATTTTAAGACAAGCAACTTTTCAATTCATGATTAATCATATCCTGGCTGTTCTTTTTGAGCAGATGAAAATATCAAAAAGCAGTCCTTGTTGATTATTGTGCTTTGTATACATGAGCAGAAATCTACCAAGCAAATTAAAAAATTTTTAAACAAATTCTTTGTTGCAAGCAGTTTTTGGCCAACATTAAAATGAAATCACAAAACTTGGTATAGAAATTTCTTTGCTTAAAAAAAGAATT
This sequence comes from Sepioteuthis lessoniana, assembly GCA_963585895.1. Classification (NCBI taxonomy): domain Eukaryota; kingdom Metazoa; phylum Mollusca; class Cephalopoda; order Myopsida; family Loliginidae; genus Sepioteuthis; species Sepioteuthis lessoniana. The sequence goes on from OY757943.1 coordinate 57,517,048, forward strand.
TAAGTTTCTTGGTTTTTGTTAACATACATATTGTTTTGAGGGATTGCATCAGTTTGAGTAGTTTCACTGAAAATCACCAGGTGGCAGCACTGGTGGCAGCCATATTGAAATACATGTCGAAGACAGTGGTTCATGTATGAAAGCCCCTAAGTAGTTATATATAGGACATATTTCATTGAGATACCTAAAATAGATCTGAATTGAGAGACTATGTCTAACATGTATTTCAATATAGGTAGCTTTGCATACGACTTGGTTGTACTTAAACTTTTTAAACAGATAAAAATATCAAGAAGTTGTTATAGTCGATTGTTGTTGTACCGTTGATGAAGTAGCAGGAATCCATTAAATTAAGAATAAAATTTTATATGAACTATTTGTCCTTTAAAATTTTCCACAGTTGTGTGAAAAAAAAAATGGAGTTATATACTCAATCATAGAAACAAAAAATACCAGAAATGAATACTCAATCCACTCAAGATGTCATTATGACAGGCTGACTTACTAAGCTGCTGATATAGTAACACATTCAATAACTTAACCCTTACCCCCCATGCTATCAATAGATTCTAGAAATATTTGCATGCCCTCCTCATGTTAGACAAGCAGGTTACAACAGCCAGTAGTCACGTCTGAGATTATAACACAAAATGTTTTAGTATTTTTTAATTCTTTTTCATTAGTAGTATACAAATGTTCCCAGCATCCTTATTTTTAGAAAAATCTAAGCCTGAATTCACATAAGAAAACTATTAAGAAAATAAATAATGGAAATTTATATTTACTATTTAAAAAAGTTGTTATAATAGTGATTGGTAGAATAAGAAAATACAGACACACACACACACACACACACACACACACACACACACACACACACACAATTAGGGATCAATAAGTCTGTAATATAACATGTAACTAGCTGAATTTTTATCTGAAATTTTCACTGTGTAATGTCTGATCTATTCACAATAGAATTAAGTGCATTGACAAAGAACGACATTATGTTGAAAAATAAATGTATGTTAACACAAATGGTTTAATCATTAGAGTGCAGAGAATGAAACAGGTCTGTCTGTGGATGACAATATATATATAAAATAGAATGTGCTCCTCTTTCTCTCTCGTTGTCTGATATATGGAGGGTTGTTATGGTGCAGTGGTTAACATTCTGGACTGGGACATTGAAGTGAGTTTGAATTCTAGTTACACTGTTGTGCTTACTTTTGGACTAATGCCCTTTAGAAAAGTATAAACCCTCTAATCCCTCCAGCAAGGGCTAAGTAGTATTAGCATTAAATATTCCACAAAGGTTGATATGCAATTAAACAAAGAAACCAAAGCTCTCTCTCTTTCTATATATATATATATATACGAGGCTCATTAAATAAGTTTCCAGACTTTTTTGTATGGGCACTTTTATTGATAGTACATAAATGAAACTCTTGTCTCCTTTGAAGTAATCCCCTCCGGCTGCAATGCACTTGTACCATTCCAACAACTTCTGGAAGGCTCCATGGAACTCCTCTTGTGTGAGCGTATCAATGACCTTCGTCACAGCTTCTTTCATCTCCTCAATTGTCTCATAACGACAGCCTCTGAGCTTAGGGAATAACCAAAAGTCACAGGGAGCAAGATCTGGGCTATAGGGAGGCTGAGGAACTGTCTTGATGCCCATCTTGGTCTAATAGTCTGTAACAAGGATGGAGTTGTAGACTGGTGCATTGTCCTGGTGGAAATGTCACTGACCTGATTTGAAGAGTGCTGGTCTCTTGCGATGGAATCTCTTCCTGAACTCCCTTAAAACCTTAACATAGTAACCCTAACCCTAACCCTTTGGCCAAACAAGTCTGGTGTATTGACTTCCTTACTCCTCGCACACCTCTCATCATCCCTCACAGACTCCCTGCCTTCCTTGAATCTCTTATGCCACTCAAAAACTGATGCTTGATTCATGCAAGATGGTCGAAAAGCAGTCCATACATTTCTGTGGCATTTTTTCTAAGTTTAAAACAGAATTTTATTGCATATTGTTCTTCTAAAGTGTCATCACGTCCAGATTGGATTTTTGAAATTCACCAGCTGTGACAATCAGGCTTTAGTAGGGTGTATTCCAATTGTTGCTGTAGCTGTTCATTTGAACCTGAAATCAAAAAAATTGGTCAGTCATCTCATAAGATGTATAGCAATAACATACTGAATTTTCAAGAGTCTATGACAATTTTAAATGCCTGTACAAAAACAGTCTGGAATGTAGCACCCTCTCCTACACCTTGGTGTTGTAGCTATTGAAAAGGGAGCCTTCTGGTTGCCCTCGACTAAGGTGACCAACTTTACTTTCCAGAGAATGGAGTAGCGCCCTCTCCTACACCTCGGTGTAGTAGCTATCAAAAAGGGAGCCTTCTGGTTGCCCTCGACTAAGGTCGCCAACTTTACTTTTCATTGTATTATGTTCTACTCGAAAAAATCAAATCAAATTCTGGCATCTTAAATTCAAAAAAGAATTAACTTTTTATTAAAAAATTATTAGGAGTACTTATACTGCATGTGAAGAGAGAGAGAGAGAGAGAGAGAGAGAGAGAGAGAGAGAGATTATAATGGTTTCTAATCTATTATATAGAATTGTACCAGTGACCTTATGACCTTTAGCCAAATATTCCAGTTGTTTTCCCTTAACAATATTGAGGCTGCTTTAAAATCTAAATGTTTGATCCCCTTAGATACAGGGATTATCTACTTATCTTTAGTCTCTGTGACAAGTTTCCCTCTAAATCCCTAATCCCTTTAGATCAGTTTATTAAGAACTATATGTTTTTAGTCTATTGTTGATAATATTTTTGTGGAAAGGAGAAGGGTGTTGCTACCTGGAATGTCGATTTCAATTGCTTTGGTTAAATATTAACATTTTCATTCCAGTGATTTTACAAACATTTTTTATGCTAATTTTAAACTAATTGACCTGTGACCCTGTTGGCCTTCTGCTGCAAGAGTGATCCATGATGATATTGATGTTTCTATTCGGTAAGGAGTGAAGGATTCTAATTAACGTTTCATAGTTAACAGCTGTCCATAAAGATGTTGATGCTTCTATTTAGGTTTGGTTTGGTTTTATGGCATATCAACCATTCTAGGTTATTCAATGCCAAATCCATCTTTATACATATGAACAGTTCTATTTCAAACAACTCAATTTAGCATAAGTACACAGTTTCAATGTCAAAACAGTTCTATTTCAAGCACTTCAGTTTAGCATAAGTACTCAGGTTCAAATAAAAACAGTTCTATTTCAAACACTTCAGTTTAGCATAAAATCACAGTTTAGTTCTATTTGACCCATAGATAGAACCCTATCAGATGCTACTTTACCAGGCCTGGGTGGACCTGAGAGTGATGGCAATGAAGGGGTACTTTGCATTCCCCAAAGCTCCAGCATTACTGGAACCTTACCATCAGATTGTTTTGTGTCATATCCAGGACACTAGTTGGGGGAGTCTTACCCCTCTATAGAGATGCAGTCAACTGGGCAAATATATTTAGGAAGGAGTGAAGGATTTTAATTAGCATTTCATTGTTAACAGCTGTCCATGATTATATTGATGCTTTTATATAAAAATTTTTTTCGTTGTAGGACCAAAGAGAGAAAGAAATATTTTAAAATGAATAGATCCTCAAAGAGATTTATATTTTTTAAGATTTATTTATTTTATTCTTACATATGTATATGTTTCCAGCTTGTTGCTTTCATCAGAGAACATATATGGCATAAAGCCTTGTGAATGGGGTACTTCATGAGACTTGAATTTTGACTAAGGTCGCCAACTATACTTATAGGCTTATATAAAGGTCATTCCCTTCTTTTTTTTTTTCTCTGAGTGTGTTTACCTTAGCCTGTTTTACCTCTAATTGATCTTTGATATCAATATGTTTTTGTTGTTGTTCTTGTTCTTGTGTGTGTGTGTTGGAGTGGTTTCAGATTTCACTTAGTTATTTCTTCTCTGTGTATGTGTGTGTGTGTGTGTGTGTGTGTGTTGAGCTTTTTTTTGTGTTATTGTGGTTTGAAATTTACTGGTAATTATTTTTTACTAATAATTTTTTCTAATAGTTTTTGTGTGTGTCTATATATATATATATATATATATATATATATATATATATATATGTTTGTTTAAATTTGTGTGTGTGTGTGTGTGTGTGTGTGTGTGATTCATGTTTTATTCAACTTTGGCTTAAATTTATCTATAAAACTTTTTCTTTTATTTGGTGTGATGTGTAGTCATTAGTTTGGTATATGGGCATAATTTTAAATTTTTCTTGACTACATTCATATAGGTGTTTCAATGAATTTAATTTTCTATTTTCTGTTATTTTGATATTGCTCTTGTGAAGTGATATTCTTATATTAAAGGCCATGGAAGACATTAGTGGTTAGAAAAAAGCATCCAGACATGAAAACTGCTTCCAAATGCAATAGGAAGAACTCAATGAATACCAATGCCCTGAAACTTAAAAAAGCACAAAATGAATTAGCTACCATATACCTAAAAGAACAAACAGAATATATACAAAATCAGATCAATAAGATTAGAGACTTGGTTGAAGAGAGACAATCTAGGATAGCATGGCAAACGGTAAATGAAGTGAACAGAAGGAAGAGCACTGTGAAAGCTAAACTGAATGCTACCAGCCAAGAAGAACGAATACACCTATCAAAACAACATTTCGAGAATTTACTTGGAAACCCTCCGAAAGTTACACACAAACCAATCACAAGAATTATTAGTAAACAATTATGTCCTAATTGTTTACTAATAACAAGAAGAACTCGATTCAGTACTAAGAAAAATTAAAAACAGAAAAGCAGCAGGGCTTGATGAAATACCCCCAGAACTATGAAAGACCAAGAAATTTGATGACATACTGCTCCGACACTGTAATTCCGTATATAATCAAAACACAATAGACAGATGGACAAAGGGATGCATCCTCCCCTTCCCTAAGAAGAGTGACTTCGGATTAGTCAAGTACTACTGTGGTATAACTCCTACATCCATAGCGGCCAAGATGTACAATGCTCTATTACACAACCGCATAGAACCCAAAATTGAGATTTTGGTCCTTCCTAAGTGGGAGAACCAAAATAGCTTTCGGAGAAATCGATCCATGATGTCACAAATTTTGACTACCTGTCAAATTCTTGAAGGTGTACGCGCAAAAAACCTAGAAGTAACAATATCATTTGTCGCCTTCGCCAAGGCCTTTGACTCCATTCACAGAGGAAAGATCGAGCAAATTCTACTCACCTACAGCCTATGCAAAAAAACCATTGCAGCCATAATGATGCTATATAGAAACACAAAAGTAAAAGTCCACTCCCCAGATGGAGACACAGACTACTTCGACATTGTAGCAGGTGTGCTGCAAGGAGACACATTAGCCCCATACCTCTTTATCATCTGTCTAGACTATGAGCTTAGAACATCTATTGATAAAATGAAAGATGACGGTTTCAAGCTGACGAAAGAAAGAAGCAGAAGATACCCCGCACATACAATTATGGATGTGGACTATGCCGATGACATAGTGCTTCTGGCAAATACACCTGCCTAAGCCAAAACCCTGCTACATACACAAGACGGAATACATGTACTTTAATCAAAAAAGTGACATCTCCACACTAAATGGTAGTTCTCTGAAACTAGTAGACAAGTTCACCTACCTAGGAAGCAGTGTCTCATCAACTGAGACAGACATCAACACGTGACTAGCAAAGGCATGGACAGCTATTGATAGGCTATCGGTCACATGGAAGTCAGACCTGACCGATAAAATGAAACAGTTTTTTTCCAAGCAGCAGTTATATCGATACTGCTATATGGATGTACTACATAGACGCTAACTAAACATATAGAGAAAAAGCTTGACGGCAATTATACAAGAATGCTGTGAGCAATATTAAACAAGTCCTGGAGGCAGTACTTCACAAAACAGCAGCTGTACGGCCACTTACCACCCATCACGAAAACTATCCAAGTTAGACAAACTAGACATGCAGGACACTGCTGGAGAAGTTGGGATAAACTCATAAGTGACATACTCTTGTGGGCCCCTTCATATGAACAAGCAAAGGCAAGACGACCAGCTAAAACCTATATATAACAGCTCTGTGCCGATATAGGATGTAACCTTGAAAACTTGCTAGGAGTGATGGACATTAGAGAAGGGTGGCAGGAGAGGGTCAGGGAGATCTGCGCTGGCAGCACAACATGATGATGATGAAGAACCTGTGTTGACCCTATGTATATTTCTCTACACTTTTTACATTCGATTAGGCAGACTATGTTTGTTTGAGTTGCAGCTTAAGTTTTTATTTATTTTGAATTTTGTTTCCGACTTTTTAAATGTATAGGATTTTCCTTCTACAATTATATCATATATTTTACATTGTTTTTTTTCTTGCATTTGGTAACACATTGTGTTGTGTTTTCTTTCAATGTAAAAGAGTTGAATATTCTTTTAAGATTTTTGGGTTGTTTCTGGCTTTTAATGACCTTAGTTGTGTCTTTGATTTTGGCACTGTTTTTAAGTTCTAGATTTCTTTATTATTTCTGTGAATAGTTCTGGGTTGTTTCGTCAGTTGCGATGTATGCTAGGGATTTTTCGTTGTTGTGCTTTTTCAGGTTCTGTAATTCTTTTTGTGATATTTTTTCTGCTAATTCGAATCCCTTATTTATTAGTGTTGTTAGATATCCTCTCTGGTGTAGGGTTATGTGTAGTTCTTGAGGGTGAGTTTTTCTGAGGTTTTTTATCCATGATTATGGTGTATATTCTCCATGCGTGAGGGTGTGAGGGATGGATTTTATACAGTTTTTGGAGTGGTACTATTTACCAACCCCTCCGCTCGGGCAGGATATGACACAAGGTCAAATTTTAAGCGGAGTTTAACAGGTTTGAATTCAGAGTTTTCCTTCTCCTAGACTAGTTGCCTCACCAAGGCTGAAGAACCTAGTCCGTCCTACTATTTATCCATAGCTGGAGGGAGAATAAGGGGGTTCATACCTTTCCCAAGGGTATTTGCCCGAAAGTGAACGTAATAGCACGACTGGAGTACGAACTCGCGTACTACGATTCCGCAGTTCATCGCTTTAACCATTACACCACGAGGCTCTTGAAATGGTGGTATTGTTGGGTGTCTGTGGGTTTGTGGTAGATATCTGTGAGGATTCGGTCATTTACATTTTTTATAAGAATCTCTAAAAATGGTAATTCTTTTAAGCTGTGTTCCATAGTAAATTTTATTTTGGGGTGTAGGTTTTGATGCTTCTATATAAGAAGGAGTGAAGGATTCTGATTGGCATTTCATAGTTAACAGCTGTCCATGATGATATTGATGCTTCTATTTAGGAAGGAGCTTTTTGCTTTATTTTTTCTAACCACTTTTTCCAGGAAGGTATCAACAGGGAGGTGAATTGCTGTCTTTCCTTCAATTTCTTTTATTGAGCAATTGTGTTGATTTTTATTGGTTTGATTTGATAACCTTGCTTTTAAATTCAGAGTTTTCCTTCTCCTAGACTGGTTGCCTTACCAAGAGTAAATAAAGCCCAGTTTTTCCTACAATTTATCCATAACTGGTGTGTTTAGACACAGAGAATGACCATGGGAAACATAGTCATGAGCTTGATGAGAAATGCAAGTAGCCTCATACAGGTTTTGAATGCAGTTTGTCAAGTCCATTTCCTGGGATGATACTAAACTGCATTTGGTGGTGAGGTTTCAGTTCTAGAACTTTAAGGAGTTTGCAGTACCCTTCATTGCCATTACTGCCGGGTCCACTCTAAACCTGAATGGTATTAATTAATTTTATCAATAATAACCATTTGTTTGCACACAGTTATATGTTTCAAGTATTCCTATCTAATACAAATAATTTCAACACAATTATATGGTTTTAGGTATTCCTATCAAATATAAATAAGTAAAAGCAATCTTAGTCAAGGGTGACCTGAAAGCTCCCTTTTCAATAGCTACTACACCAAGTTGTAGGGGAGGGTGCTACTCCTTCTCTGGATTGCTCCACTTTACCTTATAAAGCTGAGTGTAAGTAAGGCGGTATCAAGTACCATTTTCTTGAGGCTTTGGCATGACTCGACCTAGGATTGAACCCCGGTCTCCTGGACCATTGGTGAACATTCTACTCATGAGGCCAATGCCCCCCTCCCCAAAATATAAATAATTTCTACATAATTTTATGGTTTCAAGTATTCCTACTTAATACAAATAATTTCAACACAATTATAGGCTTTTAAGTAACTATTCCTATTTAATAATAACTATTTGTTTGCACACACTTATATGGTTTCATGTATTGCTATCCAAGTCTAGTAATTTTCCAAGAGATGTATTTGACTCATAGATAGGACCCTAACAGTCACTACCACTGTGGGACAAAGTGGACCTGGGAGTAATAACAATGAAGGGGTACTCCACACTACCCAGAGGTCCAGTCTCACTAGTGAATGCCGTTTAGCTTCATACTAAGACACCTTTTTTGGGTGAGGGTCTTGATCCTTTGCATAGGATTCTGTCAGTGTATTCTCAACCTTGGGAACGAGCCTCAAGAATTTCTTTATACAGTATCACCAATAAATAAGTAGACCCCTAACATTTTTTTTTATAAAAAGTTAATTTTCTTTTAAACCTAAGATAACTGGATTTTATTATTTCTTGTGAAACATACAATCAGAATAGACATTGTTAAGTATTATTTATTACCCCAAATTGGCATGATGGTTAGAGTGTTCACCAATGGCCTGGGAGCAGAGAACAAAGTGTTCAAGGAGTTTTACCGCAGACCATCATCAGTACTATCGTGACTTGAACAGTTGAACTCCACCCACCAAAGAATCAGGATTAATATACCTGCTTCATCATTATTAACATCAGTACAGAGTTAAGTTGCAATTCTGGGAATTAAATTGTAGACCTTACAATCTCCAGGCTAATGCTCTACCCACTGTACTACTTGCTAGTTTTACAATATACCATGTATACTTGCATTTAATGTGACTTTATGTGACCTAGAGTAGAGTGTTCGCCAATGGTCCGGTAAACCAGGGTTAAATCCCAGGTTGAGTTATACCAAAGACTCAAAAAATGGTACTTGATGCCACCTTGCTTGACACTCAGCATTATAAGGTACGGATCAAGTGTAAAGTGGGAAAGGAGTAGTGCCTCCCCTACACCTTGGTGTAGTAGCTATTGAAAAGGGAGCCTTCAGGTCACCCTTGACTAAAGGGAGACAACTTTACTTTATTACTAAACTCTAAAGCATTGAAATTCTAAAACTAAAAATATGATGGTGGCATGATTTAGTGAATAAAAGACAAAAAAAAACTCACACAGTTATATGGTTTCATGTATTCCTATCCAAGATTAGTAATTTTCCAAGAGATCTATTTGACTCATAGATAGGACCCTAACAGTCACTACCACTGTGGGACAAAGTGGACCTGGGAGTAATGACAATAAAGGGGTACTCCACACTACTCAGAGCCCCAGTCTCACTAGTGAATGCAGTTTAGCTTCATACCAAGACACCTTTTTAAAACTAAAAATTTGATGGTGGGATGATTTAGTAAATAAAAGACCAAGGAAATTTTGTTTAGTCATGATTTGTGGATTTATATGTTGAATCGTGTAAGTTTTATATCAAAGTGTGTTTTATGTTATCTTTTCTAATCACTGATTTGTAGTGTTTGTTTTTTTTCTTTTTTTGAGATTCAAGGGTGCAAATTTGTTGAACACCATTTTTTGTTTTTTTAAAATGTTTTTTACAAGGGTAGATTTTTTTTTTATCTTACTGATAATAGAGGAAATACTTTAACATGATCACAACAGATTCTTGACTAAGACGAAACAAACAATTTGTTGATGTGTGCTGCTGTGAATTTTTTAATTATTCTTTTAGGTCAGGTAAATTTTCAAATCCTCCTTTATCTTGGGTTGGTTTGTTCTGCTGCCGAAATGTAAGCGATGTCTTTTTTATTGTTTGAAAGTTTTTGTCTTCATCATCATTTTTGTACTTATTTATATATACCTAGACATGTGTGTGTGTGTATGTGTGTATGTATATATATGTATCTGTGTCTATATATATGTGTGTGTGTGTGTGTTTATGTATATATATATATATCTGTGTCTATATGTGTGTGTGTGTGTGTGTGTGTGTGTGTGTGTGTGTGTGTGTGTGTGTGTGTGTGTGTTTATGTATATATATATATCTGTGTCTATGTGTGTGTGTGTGTGTGTGTGTGTGTGTATGTATATATATATGTATCTGTGTCTATATATATGTGTGTGTGTGTGTATATTTGTGTATATATGTATATATATGTATGTATCTGTGTCTATATATATGTGTGTGTGTGTGTGTGTGTGTGTATATGTATATATATATATATGTATTTGTGTCTATATATATATGTGTGTGTGTATGTGTGTGTATATATGTATATATATGTATGTATCTGTGTCTATATATATGTGTGTGTGTGTATATATGTATATATATATGTATCTGTGTCTATATATATGTGTGTGTGTGTGTATATGTATATGTATATATATATGTATCTGTGTCTATATATGTGTGTGTGTGTGTATATATGTATATATATATGTGTATGTGTGTGTGTGTGTGTATATATATGTATATATATATGTATCTGTGTCTATATATATGTGTGTGTGTGTGTATGTATGCATATATATGTATCTGTGTATATATATATATGTGTGTGTGTGTGTGTGTGTGTATGTGTATATATATATATATATGTATATATATGTGTGTGTGTGTGTGTGTGTGTATATGTATCTGTGTATATATACATATATATGTGTGTGTGTGTATGTGTATATATATATATATATATATATATATATATATATATATATATACACATGTATCTCTGTGTGTGTGTATGTATGCATATATATATATATATATATGTGTGTGTGTTTGTGTGTGTGAATATCTAGAAAAGGTAAAACGGGAGAAAAATTTTTGATGGTTTTACCTTTTCTACGTACATTCTGTCAGATTCAACTCATTTCTTCCTATATATATATATATATATATATAGTATCCTCTATGAATAAGTACACTCCTAACAATTTTCCTCAAACCAGAGATACTAGGATTTTATTATTTCTAGTGGAACATTATTCATGAAGAAAATGAATATTATTAGGTATTATTTATTAGTACATTTTTACACCATTGAAAGTCTTTAACCAAAAATATAAAAATATATAAAAGTCTAAAAAATAACTCGCACACCTTTTTATTTATGCAATTATATTTTTGATTATTTGCATTTAAAAAAAAAAATTTTTTTTAGCTAAGCTAAAAATGATCCAAGAGTACAAGTTATGAGAGTTTCAATACAGAAAATAGATACTTTATTATTTATTTTTATTATAGGTATTATATTATTATTATAATTCTATCAATCATGATAGAACCGAGCCATTGGCATAATGGTTAGTGTTCGCTTCTGGTCCAGGAGACCGGGGTTCAATCTCCAGGTTGAGTCATACCAAAGACTCAAAAAATGGTACTTGATGCTGCCTTGCTTAGCACTCAGCACTATAAGATGAAGATCAAGGGTAAAGTGGAGCAATCCAGGGAATGGAGTAGCACCCTCTCCTAGACCTTGGTGTAGTAGCTATTGAAATAACTGAATCTATTTTAAAACTTGGTCAGCATTAAATGACCCAACGAGGTTGATATGCCTTAAAACAAACAAACAAATAGGAATATTAAAAAAAAATTCAACGAAAGAAGAGTTTGGTGCTTTGACCAATAGAAAATTTGCTGGAAGAATTTATGAATGCCAAAGAGACTATTATGGACAAAATTAACATTTCATTCATTTAATCTCTTTGTAAATACAGCTTCGATCTTGTATGTCAGCATTTTATTTTGTTCTATTTGTTGTCATGACTGACATTCTAAAATCCTTAAATTTTAAATCATCTTTTTGTTATTATCCAAAATTATTCAAAACAGTCATTTTTTTTTTTTCATTTTTCATGTTTTTTTCTTTTCTTTTTCAGTGATCTTATTTTCCTGAAGTGCATTTTGACCTCAATACTTCTTTGCATATTCCTATAAATAAATCGACAATGGCCCAAAATATCTTATTTCCAAAAGCTGCAAGTCAATTGATTGCTGAGACCAGCAAGGATGTTGAAATATGCCCCAAAGGGGTAGAAAAAGTAGCCAGTATGGTAAGTAGATGTTTATATCATATAAATAATAAATTTTGATTATTTTTTCTTCATCTTATTGTTTTTTTTATCACAAATGGAAGTAAATAAGAGAAATAAATCTGACAGCATGAAAAAAACAAACAAACAAAATAATCCAAAATTGATGAATTTCTTATAATGGAAAGTCGTCATTGAAATGTTTTGGTTTTAATAAACCTTTATCAGGACTTTAAGATGGTAATACTGCAACTTCTAAGAATATTGTCAGTATGTTGATGTGAGAGTATTTAGTTTAGTGAATTTCTTCCTATTGAGGGTTTGGTTTCTTTGTTTAATGGTATATCAACCTTCGTGGGTTATTTAATGCTGAAGCCATTCTCCTAGAATAACAGTAGTACTATTTAACCCATAGCTGGGAGGATAAGGGGGTTCATACCTTTCCCAAGGGTATTAGTCTGAAAGTGATTGTGACATATCAAGGTTATGGTTTGGTTTCTTTGTTTAATGGCATATCAACCTTTGTAGGTTATTTAATTCCAAAGCCATTCTCCTAGAATAACAGTAGTGATACTATTTAACCCATAGCTGGGAGGATAAGGGGGTTCATATCTTTCGCAAGGGTATTTGCCCGAAAGTGAACGTAATAGCGCGACTGGAGTACGAACTCGCTTACTACGATTCCGCAGTCCATCGCTTTAACCATTACACCATGAGGACACCCCCTCTTCCTATTGAAACCAGTGACTTTCTCGTAGAAAAAAAAATTGTTGTTCACACATAGTATTAACCATAAATAAGTACACCCCTAACAATTTTCTATAAAATGTTAATTTTCTTCTAAACCAAAGATTGCAGGATTTTCCTATTTCTTGTGGAACATTGTACAATCAAAATAAATATTATCAATAATTACAGTATCACCCATAAATAAGTACACCCCTAACAATTTTCTATAAAAAGTTAATTTTCTTCTAAACCAAAGATTGCAGGATTTTCCTATTTCTTGTGGAACATTGTACAATCAAAATAAATATTATTAATAATTACAGTATCACCCATATATATATATATATATACACCTATTTATAAGCCAAAGATAACAGGATTTTATTATTTCTTGTGTGTTATGTTAGAAGAATGTGCCGATACAGACTCATGTGGTTGAACATGGATGTCAGGGCAACAAATACAACTGTTGAAATGGAGTGTGCTACTGGGGTCACGTGACTAGAATTAGTAAATATATAAATCAATCAGAAAAAAGTCTGACAAGATGTGTAGGTGTTGTATACTCAACACAATAAAGACGACACAATAATAACGAGCGACACAGTTCTTAGAAAAATATACCTCTCACTTTATTTGAAAGGGTTGTGTGTGAGAGGGAGTTGGAGACCGAATAGAACTGCAACATATTGACCCCCACTCTTATGGCCATAACTGTGTTTCTTTCCCGTTCTCCTGGGCTGCTCAACCGGGGCCTGGCGGCCCAGCCTCTCTGGAACATGTTCCTCAATCCAGCATCTTCTCTCCAACTTGTCTGATTCCCAACTGCTCAATCGAGGGCCTGAGGGCTCCCTCTGCTGGGTGCTGGCTTTCTCTAACACATCTTGTCTTCAACTGGTCTGGTCTCCAAAACTGATTGAATTTCCTGTGCACTGTGTTATATAATAGTTCAACGCCCACCTTCTTCTTGTGGGCGTCATTCAACCCATCCACAGTCAAGGTTATACTCTGCTATTCCTCTACCGGATCCACCTGTTATTTACACAGGTGCATTTCCTATTTTGACAGCCCGGCCAGGTGGGAGGTCAATATACAACATAGGATTACAAAGAAGCATTGCAAGTCAGTATTCTAAGTATTGCGTTAACATTCCAGACTCATTATTCGGGAATTGTATGAGAGTGAAGAGATTATAAAGTGTCAGCCTAAGTTACCTCCCTTGAACACGGAACATTATAAAAGTGGGCGACAAGGAATTGTTTTAAACATTGCAGAATAGTGGAATGTTATACAATTAAAAAATGGATATTATATTAACTCTGCAGCATTAAAACTCTTTAACCAAAAATATGAATATATAAAAGTCCAAAATATCTAAGTACACCTCCTTTTTAATTATGCAATTATATTTTTGGTTATTTTCATAGTTTTCATATTTTTCCTTAATTTATTACTAGTTTTATTCCGTCTCGTTATCTGCCTTGTCACCAGGACCTAAAATATGTCAACAGGACCTAAGATATATCAATAGGACCTAAGATATGTCAACTGCATTTTCAGCAGAAGAGTAAGTCTCCACACTCTGCAAAAAAAGCATTTTCTGGATATGAAATTAAACTGCATCTAGTGATGAGGCTCCCATTTGTAGCTTGAGGGAGTTTGGAGTCATCACTTCGTTATCTTTACTCTCAGATCCATTCCGATTTGTGCTGTAGTCCCTGTTGCATAGTAGCTAACTTGCTGGTCTACGATATCGTAGTCTTCTGATCTGCATTGGTATCAATTGTGAGGGTCTTATCTATGACTCAAAAAGATCTGTTGGAAATCATGTTTAGAATGCTTTTAAACCACATTAATTCATTGGCACTTAAAACAATGGCTCCTAAATAGGAAGTGTTTATCTGTTTAAAGAGAAACTTTTTACTACCAGGTCCACTCTTAGCTGGATGGTTTGGTTTGTTGGCTTTTATGCCATATCAACCTTTGTAGGTTATTTAACGCCAAATCCATTTTTATGTAAATAATCTGTTCTATTTAAAACAATTCAGTTTAGCATAAGTACACAGTTTGTCAAAAACATTTCCATTTCAAACTATTCAAGCAGTTATATGTAACAATTCGGTTAAGTGTAAATACAGTTTTAATGTCGAAAAACAGTTCTATTTCAAATAATTCAGTTAAGCATAAGCACGCAGTTAAAATGTAAGTACGGTTTAATTGTCAAAAACATTTCTATTTCAAGCTATTCAGTTTACTTAAACAATTCAGTTTAGCATAAGTATTCAGTTAGTTCTATTTAACCCATAGATAGGGCCCTATCAGGTGCTACCACTCCGGGCCAAAGTGGACCTGGGAGCAATGGCAATGAAAAGGTGCTCCATATTCCCCAAAGCTCCAGCACTGCTGGAACCTCACCAACTCTTAGCTGAAGAGATAATATCTGTGAAAGTTTCATCTATGGATCAAATAGATCTTTTTAAGATAACATTTCAAATGATTTTAAACTGCATTTATACATTGGCTCTTAAAATATTGATATTGCAACTAAATATTAAAGTATCTACTTGTTTAAAATAATCATAAAGATACAATTAAATTATTAAGATACATATTAAATTATTAGTATTGGATGGAAATACTTGAAACCATATAACTGCGTGCAAATTATTTGTATTAAGAATAACTTCTTGAAGCTACAATTGTTTATGAATGATTATTATCATTAGTTTTTTGAAGCTATATGAAAAGAACTCTGGCATTAAATAACCCAACAAAGGTTGACATGCCACCAAACCAACTTATCAACCAACCCTTTTTTCTGATGAATAATATTAGTCTTAAGTTATTTATTTTGGAGGTTTTAGATGAAGCATTTTTGCTATTGGTATTTTATTGCTAGTTTTACTTCATCTTATTATTGTTGCTTTTTTTTCCCCAAAACTGAGTCAGTTAAAACTGCCCTGCACCTCAAATCTCTACACCAGCATTTAATCATAATTCCTGTTATATTAGTTTTTGTTTGCTGTTATTGCTATTTTGTGACAATGGAACACATTAACGGGGAGAGTGAAGAGAGAATGAGCTACCGAGCGGAGACCTTGCAGGCAAATAAAAAAAAAAAAGATTGAGTAGAAAGAGATGAGACTTACTCATCAACGAGCTGTCATAAAAAAGAAAAAAACAGATGTGTCTGGCATCCATTTTAAAACAGCAAAGCCTCGTTGTTTCTCGTGCAGGACATCATTTGGCGAGGATAAAAAGGGAGCAACTCAGTGAGTAGTGGGGGGGGGATTTTTTTCAGACGTGTGTGAACAAGTCATACTGAAGTTTTCACGTTATTCGAAAAAAGGAGTCAACTAGAATGGTTCTCTCATTTTTCTGTTATATATGTATAACCCATATAGATGTTAATGAATAAAAAAAAATTTTTATTTTTTTTTTTTTCAGGTGTATGAAGCTATAAAGAATAAAACAGTCAGCATAGATACTTGGAAAAATCATATGCTCCATCCCAAGAAAATGGATGCATCTGCCATTGACTGGTAAAGAAAATGGTTTTATTATTCTTATTGTTTCATTGAAACAGTGCTCTATCAAAACTCTTGCTATGATGTGTCATTTAAGGAAAATTTTAGTTAGGTATCCATGAAATTACTCAGTTAAGTCTGGCTCAAGGCTTTGTGTGGTACACTAGGATGTTTGGACTTTTTATCTTAGGCTTTGAAACTAGTTAGTTAACTATTGTGCTAAAGCATTTAGTCTTTTATCTATATATTGGTGGATCATTCCCATGGCACAGGGGCTAACATACTGGACTGTGACATAATACCAAGCAAGTTTGAACTTCAGTCATACTATTATTTCAGGCTGATACCCTTGGGAAAAGCATGAACACCCTTTTCTTCTTCAAGGGTAGCTGTGGCATTAAATAACCCACAAACGTTGATATGCCATTAAACAAAGAACCCAAACCTGTATATTAGATACTTGGAAAAATCTTATGCTCTATTCAAAACAAAAGTTTCCTACACCCTCCTTTTTGAAAAGAGAGTGAATACTCTGTGATGAACTCCTATCAGTCTTGTGAAAACATGCATCTGTGGACAGACCTTGGCAAGGTTCTGAAGGAAACCAGTAGCTTTCCACGCAGGAATTTCCCCCTCTCCATTCCTATAGAAAAGCAAGGATTGATGTAGTTTAGTACCAGTTATCCTTCTTCTACACTGGTTGACTACCAAGGCTAGAGAGCTTAGTTTACCTGTTACCACTGATGCCACCTAAGAGAAAGGCAAAGGCTGATGTAGTTTGGTACCGGTTATCAATCTCCTTGACTGGTTGGCTACCAAGGCTAGGGAGCTTAATTTACCCAATTATTTTACCACTAATGCTACCTAAAAGAAAGGCAAAGGCTGATGCAGTTTGGTACCAGTTATCATTCTCCTACACTGGTTGACTACCAAGGCTAGGGATCTTAGTATACTATTTGTTTTACCACTGATGCTGCCTAAGAGAAAAACAAAAGTTCTATATCTATCCATGCCTCCCATCAAGCAGGATTTGACACAAGGTCTATTTTATAGTGGGGATTAGTGAAGGGGGAGGTTACACACAAACTGAGACTCATGCTCTGCTTGTTGATACTGGTCATAGATTCACTAGGTGCAATGTGAACTATGCTAGTCTTTGTTAAGTCTCCTGCCATATATGCCAGGTGACCTTGCTGGTCATAAATTCATTTGACCCAAAGGTCTAGTGCAATGTGAATCTATGCTTTATCCTTTAGAATGCTTGAAGCCACAGGTTCCCTTTATCTTTTAGAAGGCTTGAAGCCTCAGTTTCCTTTTATCCTTTAGAAGGCTTGAAGCCAAAGGCTCCCTTTATCCTTTAGAATGCCTAAAGCTACTCGTTCACTTCTAGCATTACAGCAGATGAAGCTAGCAACTTATTTTCTGAGTGAAGCCACATGTTTCAAATTTCGAAATTTACACTAAATAGTGTAATACTCCAGAATCCAGAGACGACTAATTTTCAGTCATTTGTTTCATTTTTATTCAAAATTACAGTTAAAGTATTAGGAATCGGTCATAGTCTATAACTGAAAAGGGATATATTAACACCTGCTTAGGGATTGGCCGAATGAAAAACTAAAGAAATATGGCCAATAACTAAATTGTACTTTAAACTTTTAGTAGTTAGACTTTTCTGTAAAAAAAAAAAAAAATGAAGCAAATGATTGAAAATTGGTCTTATCTAAATTGTGAATGTAAGTATTATAGTTGTATATAATTTTTAGATCAATTTAAAAGAAATTCAAATAATGAATGAGGGGGGGGGGCTATTCTGTACAAGCACCTAAATTTCTTTCACTCATGGCCATCATAAAGACAAGTGTTAACCAATTAACAATTTCCTTGTTTTATGTTTAGTTTCATTTCATTGTTTTATGGCATATCAACTTTTATGGTTTATTTAATGCTAAAGCTATCCTTGTAGAAGGACAGTAGGAGTACTATTTAACCCTAAGTTAGGGAAATAAGGGGGTTCATACCTTTCCTAATTATTTCAGACAAATAGGTACTGGATTTTGGTATAGTTCAGAGAGGGATATGCATTCGTCCTTAGGTGGGTGGGTGGGTAATTATTTCAGACAGATTGGTACTGGATTTTGATATAGTTCAGAGAGGGACATGCATTCGTCCTTAAATGGGTGGGTAATTATTTCAGACAGATCAATACCAGATTATGGTATCGTTCAATCCCTGGTCGTGTCATACCAAAGACTTTAAAAATGGTACTTGATACCTCCTTGTTTAACACTCAGCAATATAAGGTACGTATCATGGGTAAAGTGGAGCAATCCAGGGAAAGGTGTAGCACCCTTCCCTACATCTCAGCGTAGTAGCTATTGAAGAGGGAGCCTTCTGGTCGCCCTCGACTACGGTCAACAACTTTACTTATGGGATAGTTCAGAGGGAGACGTACATTTGTCCTTAGGTGGGTGGGTAATTATTTCAGACAGATTGGTACCAGATTATAGGATGGTTGTGACTTAAGCATAGAATCTTCTTCATAGAGGGATGCGCATTTGTTTTTTGGTGGGTGAGTAATTATTTCCGAAAAAATCATACTGGATTATAAGATTATTCCAAAAGTGAATGTCATAACGTAACTTTATTTATTCTTTGTCCCACCACCAGACAAGTATGGCACAAGGCCTTTTTTTAAAGTGGGTCCGGACGCAGGGCCGCAGCCCACACGCGTCCGGCAAAATCCAAAAATACCTTTGGCCCCGTCGGTATCCCCCCCAAGGGGGCGCTTCAGAGGCCAGGAAACAAGCAACAAACAATTGGTAAAACAATTGGTGTAATTGTGTAACTGGAGTTCAAACTTGCTTATTATAATATCCCAGTCCAGCCCATTTGCCACTATGCCATGGAGATTCCCCTCTTTGTAGTATATAAGTTTATTCTCATTTTCAGCCATTAAAATCTTAATGTTATTATTTTACTAAACTTTACTTAGGTTGCTTACACTATCTGATGTTATGAAATTGTTATCCATTTTTATACTGTATAGATTCATTGTTGCTTAATTAAACCCAGCTTAATAAATGATAACGTCATTACTTCAAAGAATTCTCATTTTTTTTTTTCATAAAAGTTTAAATAAATTCATTCTCTTCTTCAGGATCTTTTTAGTTGACAGTCTGAATTTTTCCTTCTGGAGTTCAGATGAGAACAATCAATTTGTTGTTAAGTATAATGGAAAAGAATGGACTGGTTATTGGTCACTTTGTGCAGCTGTTAACCGAGCAATCGATGTAAGTGTATTTTACTAATTTTGACTAATTTATTTTTTTATCTTTCTTCTTTGTACAAAATGTTTTTTTAGCTTATCTCTCAGGTTGTTGACTTTACTCAATTCAAACAATCCTATTTTATTGAGGCTTCAAAACTCTTATTCAAGTGGTTACTAGTTATTGGTAATACTTGGCGCTAGGGAGGATATTTAGTCATGTCCCTACTCACCAAGGTCCAATATTAGTATATTCAATAATATACCAACAAAGGGGGACTGTGACCTTGAATTAAGTGAATACAAACTCCAGTTGTGCTATTATGTTCACTTTTAGACTTATCCCTTTGGGAAACGTATGAACCCACTTATCCTTCCCTCAGTTATGGGGTAAATAGTACCACTAGTGTCCTTCTATAACAATGGCTCTGGCATCAAATAACCCACAAAGGGTGATATGTCATTAAACAAAGAAATCAAACCAAACCAAGATATACTGTGACGGGCATGCACAGAAGCACCCAAGAACTGTGTGTGTATGCTTCAGCCGGGCACACATTCAAAGACAACAGTATAGAATGATAACAAAAAGGCGCTCAACGGATTGGCCAGACCATCCAACTCGTGTCCAGGTGGCAGACAAAAATAAGCTGGGCTGTAAAATATACGGACCCTGAGATATATGCCACACAAGCTGTATTTTTATATAAGTTATAGCCAATCACGGTGCATACAAGGAACTCTACCAACATTCATAATGGTATGTGCCAAGCATTACTTATACAATGCTCCAATCTTCAGTGGGCGCCTTGCTAACTCAGCAACTACCGAGGTTGCCACTAGATTGTTTTGGTGTCCGTTTCTGTCGGTCTTGGCATTCGAATCGGGTTCGTTTGGTTAGAGAACTTGCAGGTGTTGCCTTGCTCAACTGTTTCGGGTCCAGTTCCATAGATAAGACCACACTAACACTAAAGAAAGACAAAAATAATCTCATATACCTATATAGATTATTTACTACATACATATAAAACATATAAGAAGTATTACAAGAATATATGAATGTGTCCCAACAGATGAACTGTGTACATTGTTTCATGAGCAAACAATATATAAAAAGGGGTACAAAACTGCTAAAAAGTCTAACTTGTCTTCTTTAGTGGGCAAAGCCCTGCGGGTTTACTTTTCAATGCTGAAAGAGGACAAAATTTATCCCAGGGTAAAAGACAAAGCCTCTCTTCTGTTTGATAGACAGAGCTAACGCATGTCTTATTTGTTGAATGAATTGGGAAAAAAAAAACATGTTTACCATTCAAAGAACAAAGATGAAAAAAGGATGAGAAAAGATTATCTGTACTCATGGCATGCAAAATGACATGTTGCCCAAAGACACACCCACCAAATCCAAGGGAGACAATTATTGAAATAACTTTTTTTCTTCAATTTTAGAATGGTATTCCTATCACATCAGCCAGTTATTATGCAAGCATTTCACGAGAACAACTTACAGATATATTCAAATCTGATTCTGAGGCAGAGATCCCTATGTTTGAAGAAAGACTCCAAGTACTGCAAGAAACAGGAAAAATACTTTTACAGGTAAAAATAATTTTCTCTGTCTCTGTTAACAATGCTACAAAGGGGGGGAAAAAGAAAAGAAAATTATCATATTTAACCCACACATTAATTAACACATTCACAACAGGAATGATTTTACACTTTTTCTTTTGAGCTGTATTGGTTCAATTTTTGTTTTAATGATAAAAAAATCACTAGTTTTTTATTATGAATTTACATTTCAATTTGTATTTTATTTATTTGTAGCTATTGGAGATACACAACAGTCAATTTGATGTATGACAATGTATCACCAGTGGTGTACACAATGTTGTGAACACATTAAGGTTCACAAAAGGACAGGATTGTTTGTAGCGAAAAGTTTAATTTGAGATGTCTAGTAACTATTTATGATTAATCAAATATCATGTAAAAGAGATGAAAGGAATAATTCTGTGTTACTTTCTAAGTTATATGAGATACAGGACCTGTGTAGTAAAATTGAAAGGCAGAAATTGCAGACTGTTGCCTCCGATGAGCTAACCGGGGTTCGCCGTTCAAAGAGACAATGAGTGGCATGCTATGTATGCAGGCAGAACAGCCGATATTCATGTGAATCCAGCAACTTTTCCCGGCTAGATAAAAAACAGGTGGTGAGCTGGGACGAATGAGAGAAATGAAATATGACAATGAAGCTGTGTGGAATGAATTCCTTTCATAGCAACATCAAAAAGAAGAAAGAAAGAAGCAAGAAGTAACGAACGAAATGGCCTACCTCAAAGTTCAAAATGAGTGTGAATTTGTCTTGCATGTGGAGAGCCGGAAGTATAAAAATAAATGGAAGCATGAACGTCCTAGGGAGTGAAATTTGTAGGTCTCGTCTGTGGTGGGATGGGGTTTGTGACACATGCAAATTTTGGCTAGCCAGAACCGGTATAAAAGGAATAATCTCAGCATTTTTGTTGTTGCATTTATTGCTTCACAGTAGGATTGAGCAAACCAGTGTATTGACGTGGCAAGTGAGAAAGACAGGACCAGTTGCAAGCAGTTAAAAGGTTTCTTTGGCATGTAAATAAAAACGGTAATAAAATTTAATTTCACTCTTTGCCATTTTGTTTTCTACTTGTCCAAATGCTTGCTCTCATGAGCAATACACGTCTGAAGCCTCACCCTGACGTCTCTGGTATTGCTGTGATTTTAAAATAAATGAAATTTTTCATTTCACCAGTTTCATCTTTAAAGCTAAACATGTCCCCCTGAAATGTCCAACCCACAACAGTATAGTTTTTCGGTCAGGGACCCTTTTGCATCAACATACTTTGAAAGCTTACAAAATAACCAGTGTTGAAAGTCACCATTTTTTAAATTTCAATGTCACGATGGCAAATGGGATGGTTTACCTCCCACCTAATCACTGTTGATAGCGTCTTTGTGTAGCAAATCTAAAAATGAATCATTCTGCAGGACCCTATATAAAATGGGTTGTCTCCCTTTGCATTATCTTAGACAAAAGTATCCACCTCAAATAGGTACAGATGTTGAAACATAAATTGCTTAGATTTGTCAACATTTATCTTTGGTATTAGTGATTGAACCTGACCCTATATGCCATTGTCAACAAGCATCTCCTCTGAGGTGGGGGTAATACCCCTCCCCAAGCAGCATCCTAAGTATTATACTAAAGTGTATCCAGTGATGAGGCTCCCATTCTGGAGCTCTTGGGAGTGTGAAGTCACCCCTTCATTACCTTGGTCAGTCGGCTGGGACTGTAGAATACACTGACTGCACCTCTGCAGAGGGTTAAGAACAAACGAGTGTCCTGTATATGACATTAAATAATCTGATGGTGAGGTTCCAGTGATGCTGGAGCTTTGGGGAATGCAGAGCACCCTTTCATTGCCATTGCTCCCAAGTCTACTTTAGCCTGGAATGGTAGCACTTGATAGGGTCCTATCTATGGGTTAAATAGAACTAAACTGCATACTTATGCTAAACTGAGTTGTTTGAATTAGAACTGTTTGACTAAACTGAATAGCTTGAAATAGAAATGTTTTTGACAATTAAACTGTACTTACATTTAAACTGCATGCTTATGCTAAACTGAATTGTTTGAAATGGAACTGTTTTTGACATTGAAACTGTACTTACACTAAATTGAATTATTTAATATAGAACTGTTTTGACATTTAACTGTGTGTAAACAAAATCTGTACTTATACCAAACTGAATTAGCTGAATTAGAAGTGTTTGAATAAACTGAATAACTTGAAATAGGAATGTTTTTGACAATTAAACTGTACTCATGCTAAACTGAATTGTTTGAAATAAAACTAACTATTTGCATAAAAATGGATTTGGTGTTAAATAACCTACAAAGGTTGATATGCCATAAAACCCAAACAACTAACAAACCTTCATTACCATTACTCCTAGGTCCACTCTGTCTTAGAGTGGTAGCACTTATTTCACTTCTATCTATGGGTCAAATAAGTTGGTTTGAAAATTATTAGTATTAGATAGAAATACTTGAAACTATAACCATGTCAATTATTTTTATTCAGAATATTTGAATCTCTAATTGTTTACAATAGATTATTATTATTATGATTATTAGTTACTTGAAACCATATGATTGTGTGCAAATTATTAGTGTTAGATATAAATACTTGAAACTAAATAACTATGTAAATTCTTTGTATTTAGAATAGTAACTTGAAGCTATGATTTTTTTAACAAAAGTTAATGATTATTATTACTTACTTGAAATATTTGAAAGCATATAACTGTATGCAAATTATTTATATTGAATAAAAAAGTATAATTAAAAAATTATTGCAGTGGAACATTGAAGATATAAATACTTAAGATTATAATCAAATATTTACAAATGAATCTATAAATACGCCAAACTGACTTGATCCTACCTCTTTGGATGTAATAGAAAGGAAAAAGCTTTGGGAGCTAACACTTTAAAGCCATGTCATATATTTATCATGTCTCCAGCCACAGAAGACTCAGGGTCTTAATGTGAACGTTTGGAGAGTATGTTTCTTTTGAGTATCGTAGATTAATCTGAATTGTTGACACTTCAAGGAAAAAGAGGTTGCATCAGACAACAAGATGGCTGCTTGAGAACACAGCATTTGTAAACAGTAAATTGCTTATCCAACCAAATCTGGTAGTATCCTGGTCAGTAAGAAATAAAAAACGAATATTTTTGTGTTAAAAATATATTTAACTGCTTTCTGTTATATTTTCTTGTTCCTAATATTTTGGGTTATGATATGAATGAAATAGTCTTATCTTATTTTATTTTTTTAAATTATTGAATAAAAAAAAAAATAGTATTGATACCTTTTAGTTGCAATAAATAAACGAAACTATAAAGTTATACCCCCTCAAGCAGACACTTGACTGAGGGTCCACCTGACTTATGTAGATGTTGATGTATCAGAAATTCATATTCTGTTCATCTATGATTTGATGCTTAGATACAAATAAAATGTTAATTTTCCTTAAAATAGTCCCTTTCTCTTATTCCTGTGAGTTTTCATTGGTCAGAGCACCTCTAAAACTCCCTTTTTGATATGTTGTGAAGTTGTGCTGTATTTTTTCTTTATATCCCCTACATTCTCAAATGTTACTCTTGAGATAAATTTCTAGTTTATCAAGCTTCATCTCAGAAATTTTGATGAATAATTCCACATAATAATATTTTGGTTCAAGATATTCCTCCACCACAAACAGGATGTGGCACAAAATCAGTCTTTAAGCAGAGTATTACTGGTTTGAATTCATGTTTCAGACGATATGTCCTTCAGCCTTTTTCAAGTGTTTCATGTTGAATTCGGGAATTATTATCACTTAGAATATTCAAACTATCAATGATGTCTCGACAGTAACCTACAACCTGGAACCAACCTAATGGTTATTGTCATTAAAAATGGATCCAGTGATCTGAGTTCAATTCCTGCATGAAGGGAGAGTCTCATGGCATAACGACTGATGTACTGGACTGCAACATCATAGTAAGCAAGTTCAAACTCCAGTCCCACTATTCGACGATAACCATTTTATTGGTTCAAGATTGTAGGTTACTGTTGAGACATCGTCTCATTGGGTGCCCCATTCATTTGGCCTTGTGCTATATCGAAGCAAAGAGCTTCGTAAATTACTACTGTTGAGACATCATCACTTTGGGAAGTCCCCACGGCATAATGGCTAAAGTGCTGAATTGCAGCAACAAAGTAAGCTAGTTCAAACTCCAGTCCCACTGCTATGTTCACTTTCAAACTACTACTCTTTGGAAAGGCATGAACCATCTAATCCCCCAACTGTGGGTTGAATACTATCCCTATTGTTCTTCTACAATGATGACTTTGTTATTGAATAACCAATGAAGGTTGATATGCCATTAAGAATAAAAAAAAAAAGAAGCTGTTATCATTTAATTATATAAGCTGTTCAGCCAGAAACAAGTCTTCATTTAAATTTTATTTGGTTTGGTTTCTTTGTTTAATGGCATATCAACTTTTGTAGATTATTTAATGCCAAAGTTACTCTCCTAGAAGAACAGTAGTGGTATTATTTAACCCATAGATAGGAGGATAAGGGGGCTCGTACCTTTCCCAAGGGTATTTGCCCGAAAGTGAACGTAATAGCGCGACTGGAGTACAAACTCGCTTACTATGATTCCGCAGTCCATCGCTTTAACCATTACACCACGAGAACACCCCCTCATTTAAATTTTAAAACTCAAAATTCAAAATGTTTAAAGATAAGTTTTGATATTTGTTTTTTGATTGCATTTCATATTCAGGAGACATAAGTAATTGATTTATTTTTGTTTGTTGCAGAGGTGTGGTGGTAGTTTTGTCCATTGTATCAGGAAATGTGACAATAGTGCTGAGAAGTTGCTTCATTTTGTCACTACTAACTTTCCATCTTATAAAGATGAGGCAGAATTTGGGAACAAACAAGGTAAATACTCCCTCTTACTGTATCCTCGAGGGAATTCAGTTTATATGTTACTAAAATTCTCATTATGTTTGTTTAAAGAAAAAAAAAAAGAAACAAAACAGCCCAGTCGGTTGGTAAGACCCTCCCTTTCCTACAATGAATATTCTGGATCTAATGGTGATGCTCCAGTCCTGAAGATTTGGGGAATGTGGTGTAACCCTTCATTGCCATTACTCCCAGGTCCACTTTGACCTGGGGTGGTAGTCTCATTGATGGGCTAAATAGAATTATTAGTATTAAATAGCAATACTTGAAATGAATTTACTGTGTCCAAACAATAAATAGCAATACTTGGATCCATTTAACTGTGTGCAAACAAATGAGCTCTGGCTCATTTCAAAATAATCATACCTACAAACTATTCGCTTACAAATCATATATATGATATATAACGTATAGATGGTTGAAGTTTAAACAGTTTTGACCAGGATTTACCCTCTGGGTACCGATTCCATTTCCCAAGATGGTATACTTATGCAACTATATATATATATACAAGGCTCATTAACTGTTTCCAGTCTGGAAACTTATTGAATGCACCTCGTATATGTTTTTCTCTCAAACCTTTTTATGTTCCCCGTGTCTTTCTTTTGCCAGCATCACAACAATAACCCACAAATGTGATATGCCATAAAAACAGCTAAACACCTCAGTATTAATTATAATTTTGACTCGTATTATCCTTCATCTTAATTCTCATTGCTATTTAATTGTAACTCAGGTTGTCTCTTTTACGACATGGAGGAACACAAAGATTAAAAACAAGAATGAAGAATTATCTCCATTTGCTTTGGGAAAGCTGCTTTACTATCTAAGTTACAGAAGCCTGGATAATATCCCAAGAGCCCAAAGAACGTCAATATCCTTCTCTCGAATAGGTTGCCACCCTATTTATTAATACTTTACATAATAGTACTGTTGAAATTGCATATATATAAGGCTGGTGTAGTCATATAGTCCATCTATCTACAAGGCTCATTAAATAATTTCCAGACTTTTTTTGTATGGGCACTTTTATTGATAGTACACACATGAAACTCTACTCCCCTTTGAAGTAATCTCCTCTGGCTGCAATGCATTTGTTGTGCCATTCCAATAACTTCTGGAAGGCCCCATGGAACTCCTCTTGTGTGAGCGTGTCAATGACCTTCGTCACAGCCTCTTTCATCTCCTCAATTGTCTCATAACGACAGCCTCTAAGTTTTTCCTTAAGCTTAGGGAATAACCAAAAGTCACAGGGAGCAAGGTCTGGACTATAGGGAGGCTAAGGAACTGTCTTGATGTCCATCTTGGTCAAATAGTCTGTGACAAGGATGGAGTTGTGGACTGGTGCATTGTCCTGGTGGAAATGCCACTGAGCCGATTTGAAGAGTGCTGGCCTCTTCCCAAGGAATCTCTTCCTGAACTCCCTTAAAACCTCAACATAGTATTCCTTGTTGACTGTCTGTCCAGTGGGAACCCAGTGCATGTATATCATGCCAGTGCTGTCAAAAAAAGGGGTCATCAAAAGTTTATGGGTGGATTTGCTCTGTCTGGCCTTCTTGGGTCTGGGAGAGCCAGCATGCTTCCACTGGGAACTCTGTCTCTTGGTCTCTGGGTCATAGCAGTAGATCCAGCTTTCATCACAGGTCACCCGAGCATCAAGAACTGTGGGATCTGAATTGATCAGCTCGACCATCTCCCTGCTGTCATGACAACGTCTTTCTTTCTGATCTTCTCTAAGCACCCTTGGGACAAACTTCACGCAAATCTTCCACAGCTTCAGTTCCTCGCGAATAATTGTGTAAATAGTTCCCAGACTAACATCAAACTGTGCACTTATTGTCTCTATAGACACATGACGGTCCTTATCCGTGAAATTCTTTATTTGGCCAATCAACTCTGGTGTTCTGACTTCCTTACTCCTCCCACACCTCTCATCATCCCTAATAGACTCCCTGCCTCCCTTATGCCTCTTAAAAACTGCTCGATTCATGCAAGATGGTCGAAAAGCAGTCTCAAGCATTCTATATGTTTCTGTGGCATTTTTCCCAAGTTTGAAACAATTTTAATTGCATATTGTTCTTCTAAAGTGTCCTCACATCCAGATTGCATTTTTGAAATTCACCAGCTGTGACAATCAGGCTTTAGTAGAGTGTATTCCAATTGCTGCTGTAGCTGTTCATTTGAACCTGAAATCATAAAAATTGGTCAATCATCTCATAAGATGTATAGCAATAACAAGAGTCTACAACAATTTTAAATGCCTGTACCAAAAAGTCTGGAAACTTATTGAAGGCACCTCGTGTATATATATATATATATATATATATATATATATATATAGAACAAGATAAATAGATGAGAAGATATGTATTTTGTGTAATTGATGAGTTTTTAATATATTTATTATCTATTAATATTTGCCAACATGCGTTTCAACTTCAAATATTAATAGATAATGAATATAAAAAATTCGTCAATTACACCAAATATATATCTTCTCATCTGCTTATCTAGTTCTACATATATTTTGTCTGATTCATTTTATTTTCTTTCACACACACACACACACACATATATATATATATATATATATATATATAGATCGATAGATAGATATAGTATGCCCATATTTAAGTACACCCACACAATTTTAAATAAGTTAGTTTTCTTATAAACTGAAGATGCCAAAATCTTATTTCTAGTGAAACACTATACTGTGAAAATGAATATTATTAGGTATTATTTATTACCAAACTCTACAGCAATGAAACTCTCTAACCAAAAATAGGAATATATAGCAGTCCAAAAATAAGTACACATCTTATATATATTATTAGATATTATTTATTACCAAACTCTACAGTATTGAAACTCTCGAACCAAAAATAGGAAGACGTAACAGTCCAAAAATAAGTACACCTCTTATATATATATATTATGTAATTTTATCTTTGGTTGCATAGATTTTGCACTTTACTTTTTGTGCGTCATTAATACTTTTTCTAAGTTGGCTACAGAGGTGACTTTTGCAGAGCATTTAGATCCTATTTAACTTGGAATTAGTCTAAGAAACATTTTTTAGTCTTGTAATGGAATCAAGTGCTCTAATCGCCACTTCTATAGCCTTAATTTTATTCTTGGGGATAGGCTACGTTCTTGTCAGTTTTACTTTTGGCTAAGAATACTTGTTGTTTTTTATATTTCTTTCATAAAAAACAAAATCTGTCCATATGCTTGTTTGTAACCAAGTACATATCATTTGTGTAGGTCACATTGTTAGTTCTTGATATACATCGAATGTTGGTTGATTTTGTTTGAATTAAATACTTTAACAGAGACCAAGAGAATATGAAGAGAGAGAAAGAAAGAAAGGTCGTAAATATGTCTGTCTGAAGAAAAAGATAAAGAGGAAAAAAGAGAGTAGGAAAAAAAGTAGGAGGAGGAAGGAGGGGGGCAGAGGAGATGATAGTGATTATTTTTACTTTTCTGTTGGACTATTTTCTGTCAAGTCTGAAAACCTTAAATAAACAATATTTTTTCTTATATGTGTTTGGAATCCAACAGAATTGACATTTATTGAACACACAAATTTTATTTAACTTGCAATTTGGCCTAAGAAACTATTTCAGTCATTTTGTGATAGATTAAGGTTATACTAGTGATGATTGGAGTACTTGGTTCTAAGATAGCCCATATTTTGGTAAGTTTTATTTTTAGCTTAGAGTACTTGGTGTTCTTCTCAAATACTTTAATTTCTATGTTCTTTCGGGCAGGAATGGCTCCATCAGTTATTTGGTATTCTCCTCGGTTTGCGTAGAAGATCACAATGTTTGGGTGGCAATGTTCAAGCATTCTTTGGGTGGAAGATCACAATGTTTGGGTGGCAATGTTCAAGCATTCTTTGGGTGGAAGATCAGAATGTTTGGGTGGCAATGTTCAAGCATTCTTTGGGTGGTAATGTTCAATGATTCTTTGGGCAGACGGTCCCAATGTTTGGGTGGTAATGTTGAAGACCATTAGAAAATCATGATCACATTCAGCTTAGTTGGCTGGAGCTGTAAAATACTTTGACTGCATCGGTGCAAAGGGGGTAAGACACCCTGCCCTCAATGAGTGTCCTGAATATGTCGCTAAACCATCAGAGGATCATTGATAGCAATACTTGAAACCATTTAATTGTGTACAAACAAATGATTAATTTTAAATAGAATTATTAGCGTTAAATAGCAATTCTGGAAACCATTTAACTATGTGCAAATAAATTAGGTCTCTTTTAAAAAATGTTATCTACAAACTATTCATTTACAAATTATATATATATATATATATATATATAAAAACAGGATTTGGCATTGAATGTCCTACAAGTGTTGATATGCCTTATAATGCAACCAACATGATCAAATAGTATTTTTTGGCTTCCCTGGTTAATCTTTTTTCAATATGTTCATATTATCAACATTATTTTGATTTTTTTTTCAGTTGCCTTTTACAAAAGAGCCCAAATCTTAATTGCAGACATTTGGGCTTGTTTTGAAGGTCAAGGACTGGGTTACTTTTATGATATCAACTACCTTACTATGTTTGCAGACTACAGGTAAATATATATATATGCAATTTTTTTTTTGTGTGTGTGTGTCTCTTTTTTTTTCTTCTTCTGAATAATCACGATTTTCTGTTACCTGACTTTATGTAAGGTCCACTGCTGCTTTGTTAAGATGGACACTTGACCCAAAAGAAAGTCAGCCCTTTTGGTTGGGAGAGGGGTGGGGTGGTTAGAATACACTGACTGTATCCTCTGCGGAGAGGTAAGACCCCCTCCGCCAAAAGAAGGGGTGTCCTTGGTGTGACACTAAATTGCATTTGATTGTGAGGCTTCAGTTCTGGAAATCTGGGGACTGGGAAGTACTTCTTCATTGCCATTACTCCCAGGTCCACTTTGGAGTAGTAGTACCGGTTTGGGTCTCATGTATGGGTAAAAAAAAATCTGTTTGAAAATTATTTGTATTAAATCAGGATAATTGATCTCATAATTGTTTGCAAACAAATGATTATTATCAATTAGGAATAGTTATTTAAAACTCTATTATTGTGTATAAATTATTAGTATTAGATAGGAATACTTGAAACCATAGAATTGTGTATAAATTATTAGATAGGAATACTTGAAACCATGAGTGTAGATTAATTGTATTAGATAGGTATATTCAATACGATAGAAGTGAGTGTAAACATAATAAATACATCAAATTTTGGCATTGAATAACCCATAAGAGGTTGATATGTATCTAAACAAATGTAATTCAGAGCCCTGTTGGCTGGGGCTGTAGAATATATTGACTGCTTCTCTGCAGAGATGTAAGTGCCTCCCCCGCCTCCCAATGAATATCTTGATAGAACACTACTGGATCTCTGGTAAATGTGGAGTACCCCTTCATTGCCATTACTCCCAGCTTCCCTTTGACCCAGAGTGGTATTACCTGTTAGGGTCCCATCTACGAGTCAAATAGAACTGTTTCATCATTCACTATACTTGAAACCAAATGATTAATGTTAAATGGGAATATTAGTATTGGATAGCAATACTTAAAACCATTTAACAGGCTTGTTTATTGGCCTAGTGAGTAGAGTGTTCACCGATGGCCTGGGACACCAGGGTTCAATCCCAGGGCGAGTCATACCAAAGACTCAAAAAAAAAAAAAAAAAAAAAAAAAAAAAAAAAATGGTACTTGATACCTCCTTGCTTAATACTCAGCATTATAAGATAGAGATCCAGAGTAAAGTGGAGCAATCCATAGAAAGGAGTAGTGCTCTTTCCTACACCTTGAAAATGAAAAGGGAGTCTTTGGGTCACCCTCAACTACACTTGCCAACTTTACTTACTTTATATATAAAAACAGTATTTGGCATTAAATAACCTTCAAGGGTTGATATGCCATAAAACACAACCAAACCACCAAATGGAATTGAAACATTGTGGAAAGCAATTCTTAGCTGCAAAAATTAATTCTTTGAATTAAAATATTCGTTGGTTTGGTTTCTTTCCTTCATGGCATATCAACTTTTGAAGTTTATTTAATGCCAAAGCCATCCTTCTAGAAGAACCATAGTGCTCGTATTTAACTGGGGAGATAAAGGGGTTCATATCTTCTCCAAAGGTCTTAGTCGAAAAGTGAATGTAATAGTAGGACTGGAGTTTGAACTCACACACTATGACCTCACAGTCCAGCACCTTAGCAATTACGCTACAGGGACTCCTACACCTGAATTCATTAGGTTAGATTCAGATTTAATGAACCTTTTGCTTAAATGGACATTCATTCTGCCTGTTCTTTCAATTCTTATCTGGATGTTGTATTTTTGCAGAATTCCTCAAGCTCTAAATTATTTTGAAGTCCTTAAATACTCAGATAATCTCATGAAGATCCTCACTAAAGGTATGACAATTTTCTTTCTCAAATGCATTCTTTGAATGAAGCTGCGTTAAGACATCGGTTGACTCTAATATCAATATCGTGTAGAGTGATATTAGAGTCAACTGATGTCTTCTGGTGACAGTTTATAGGTTTGTTTTTATTTATAGATATACCATATATATATATATATATATATATATATATATATATATATATATATAGTCATCCACTGACAGACTGTTTTGTTGTATCACAACTCTTCACAGTGGCTAGACACGTAGGATGCTTCAGCCAACTTTACATTAGCCTTTATATCATACCGCTCAGCCATCAGTCGACACATCAGCTCGGGGAATTATAAGGCATTATGTAATAGCTTTCGTTTGTTTACATTTTGCCTTATCAGATATTTTTGAGGATGGGCTAAAATGTTCATGATGGTGATGTCATATCTACGATTAATGACTTTCTTGACCAATGCGATGTAAGCACTGCAACACTGATAGAAAAATTGTGGACCACAAAGGAGATAATGTTAAAAAATAAACTTCATTTGGTTACATTCCATTAGAGTATCTTGATCAGCCTATGAACTTTTCAACCAACCATATATATATATATATATATATATATATATATATATATATATATATATATATATATATATATATATATATACATACACACGTTAAACCCTTAAAACTGCTGATAAGAACAGATTAAAGGATTTCATACATGAACACTTTTTGCATTACTGCTAGTTTCATTAGGTATTCTCAATCATCAGACACATAATTCAATTCCTTTGAAAAGTTGAATTCACTATGTATATTTATATCTTGTAAGTGCCAACTGTATCACCCCCTCTATCAATTAAGTTGGAGGCACTTTAGAGTTAGAAATTTTTATTGTTTATTTTCGCTATTTTTACTTTCGAAAAGTAAACGCTACACAATACAACAGTATAAATGCTCATTCTTACAAAGTAGTAATGTACATACAAAAGTTACATCACTTTTGTAATACATCCTCCCCTGATGATGGCCGAAGGTTGGGCAGAAAGTACTTGGAAAATAACTAATTATGGAAGGTTTATCAACCAATTCCAGCCGAATATCATAAGATCAATATGCCAAAGGATTAACAAAAAAACACGTAGACAAAAAAAATGTCTGATATTCAATCATTATATATATATATATATATATATATAAAACAATAATTAGAAATGCCAAAGCAAATGTTGGCAATGTGAGCAGAATGGTATTAAAAACTTGAGAAGTGATCACTTAGGATATTATTTTCTTGCTGTTTCATGTGTCAATACTTATTGACGCAATCATTAGACATATATGCTATTAAACTAAATCAATTATCCACATTTTGGTATATTTTATAGAACAGCTAAAGTTCTGATTGTTATTGACACATACTTATATATCTCTAGAAAAAAAAAAAAGCACTGATCTCAAAAGGATTCTTGGTATGATTCATCACCTGTAAATTTATTGTATCAGAATAATTGCTCTTATAAAACAGGATTTTCTAACCCGAAACTTTTTGCTCTTTTTATGAAATTCTAAATTTAGCCATGAATTTAACATATGACAAATTTATCACAATGAATCCAGAGAGCTTTACTGGCAGGAGCAAGTTTCCCTGGAAAGCTCAACCAAGTGTTGTATATTGACCTACGACCTGGCCGGGCTGTCAAAATAGGAAATGTACCTTTGTAAATAACAGGTGCATCCGGTTGATCAGGATATTATAACCTTGACCTTGGATGGGTTGAATGAGTGCAATTGTGACACCCACAAGAAGAAGGGGGCGTTGAACTATTATATAACTCGGTGAAGACAGGAAGTCAGTTTGGAGACCAGACCAGTTGGTGACAAGATGCAGTAGAGAAAGCCAGCAGAGTGGGCCCCCAGGCCTCCAGTTGAGCAACTCAGGAAAACGGCAAAGAAACGCGGTTATGGCCAATATGTTGCAGTTCTGTTTGGTCTCCAACTCCCTCTCACACACAAACCTTTCAAATAAAGTGAGAGGTATATTTTTCTAAAAGACTGTGTCGCTCGTCTTTATTGTGTGTCATTGATTCTGCATGCATCTGCATATGAGTATACAACACAAGCAAGACTGGTCAATGAGTACTGGTCAGATCAGAATTTAATTATTGTACAGAAAGAGTTTTGCCTGGTCAGCTGGGGCTGTAGAATACACCAACTGCTTCTCTTCAAAGGGGTAAGACCCCCACCTCCCAATGAGTGTCCTGTATATGACACTAAACAATCTGATGGTGAGGTTCCAGTAATGCTGGAGCTTTGGGGAATACAGAGTACTCTCTTTATTATAATTGCTCCCATGTCCATTCTGGCCTGGAGTGGTAGCACCTGTTCAGGTCCTATGTATGGGTCAAATAGAACTAAACTGTATTGTTTAAAATAGAACTGTTTTATATGTATATAAATGGATTTGGCATTAATAATCTACAATGACTGATGTGCTATAAAACCAAATAGGAGTTATTTCCCCTGTATTTAGTGATAGAAAATTTGACATGACAGTTTTGAGCACAGAAGAAAGTTGATTAAACAGTAAAATATGGAAAGGATTTTATCCTGTGCAGTATTAAAAAAAAAAAAATTTTTTTCTGGATTTTCAGATGAGCTACTTGTCAGTAAAGATCGGCTGGAAGTAGAAATTCGTGGTTGTTCCATTTGGGCCGTTGAGGTAAGAACAAACTTACAAAAATTCATGTGAGAATTGAATTTTTTTTTCTTGTAATGAAGTGACATTAGAATTGATAGAAATAAAAGAAACTTGAACTAAAATGGAAGGTTAAAGTAGGAAAAAAAAAAATGTAGACGAGAATAATTTGAGTTTTGATTGGATGGATTCTGTGAGGAATTTCTTGACATGTGGCTCTGCTGCTCCAACAAAAAGTATAGTGCCAAACAACAACAACAACAAATAATAGGGTGATGGTGACACATCTAAAGAGTCTGAAGAACGAAAGAATATGCTAAACTTCTCCTTCCAGCTCCACCACTATTTGCTATGTACATCATTTAAATTTTCCAGCAAATTCATAGTTGTACTGTATCTTCCTTCAAAAATTAACCCATCATTGCCGATTGTGTCTCTGCAGAGGGTTAACCCCCCCCACAATAAGTGTCTTGGTTATGACACTAAATCATTTGATGGTGAGGGTCCAGTTTTGGAGTGTCAATATTTCCATGTTCTCTTATCCTTCTCACATATACATAAGTGGGTGGAGTGGTCACCAGTGGCCCAGGAGACAGGGTTTTCAATCCCAGGTTGAGTCCTACCAAAGACTTAAAAAAAGGAAGGTACTTGATACCACCTTGCTTAACACTCAGTATTATATAGATCAACCCAGGGAAAAAAGTAGTACGTTCAGGTCGCCTTTGACTATGGTTGCCAACTTATACACACACACACACACACACACACACACACACACACACAGTATTGTCTTTATATAAAAAGAATTTTTCATAGTTTCAAACATTCAATGAAGATTTTAAGAGACTTTATCATTATTTTTTAAAATTCTTTTTTTTCTTCAGTTGATCAAAGAAGAAGCCCAGAAACTTATAGATACAGACCCTGAAACCAAAGATGCCATTTTCAATTCAATCCTCATGGACCACTTTCTTTGGAATTATCGAAGAGACCATGCAGACAGCATGAAAGAAACACCATTCCATAAAGTACGATGTATATACTACTAAACACCAATGGCGATTAGTGAAAAAAAAACATTCCATACTTGACATGTCAAGCTCAACTCTTAAATTCAAAATAAGAAAACAAAACCTTTTTTCACCATTTCAGTGTTCATTTTGTATTTTTGAAAATTTGCACTAATAAACAAACAAACAAACAATGTTCCATAAAAAAGTTTTTCAAAAATATCTTTGTTATTTCTATGTTAGTAAAATTCAATGAGTGTCTATGTGAATGTATGTACACACAAAGACGTACACACAGTGGAGATTTAGTGTCATCAATGTTACTGTAAATCGTATTTTTGGTATAAATTGTATTTAGTTTAAAATTTAAATTATCTAATCATTTTGGAAGGCACCACTGACCATTCCACTAAAATGGAAATATATATATTGAAAAATACAACATTTCCATTTCTCTCTTATATAAGAAAAAAAAGCACCCCCCCCAATCTCTCATAAAAACAAGCCTAAAAAAATATACAGGAAAATGAAAACAATTATAAAAGAAGCAGATAAGAGCAGTGCTGTAGTCATCTTAGATAAAACGTACTACGAAACAAAAAGAAATGAAACTAACAAACATAGACAATGACATCATTTCAAATGAAATTCTACAAAATACACAAACCTCAAACTAAAAAAGAAAAAAAGCCTTAAATTATATCCTATAAACTAACAATTTTTACGGACTACCAAAAATTCACAAGACCAAAAAAATAAAAACTGAAGAAACACAAAAATTTGAACATGTAGAAATTCCAAACACCAGTGACCTCAAATTCAGACCCATAGTACCAGGCCCATTGTGTTCCACAGACTTAGTAAACTAAGACATTTTACTACAACCTTTTCTAAAACAAGATAAAAAGCTATATTAGAGATAGCATCCATTTAATCCCGACACACTCATAGTCCTATTTGACGTCACAAACCTTTACAGTAATATCACCTATGAATTAGGAAAACAAAATATCTCATTTTGGATAGATAAATACCCAGAAACATAACACCCAAGATTCAACAAAATATCTATAGGTAGTATAGAACTAATCCTTAATAACAACACCTTCCAATTCAATAACGTAAATTACATCCAGACCCTAGGAATAGTAAGGGAACTAAAATGGCACCAACATACGTCACCCTAACCTTAACATATTTAAAAGAAAATCTATACAAAAATCATAGGTAACAACTATGGCAACGACAAAGAAGAATTTACCAAATCATGGAAAAAATGTTTAGATGATTGTTTCATATTCTGGAAATACCCAATGGGAAAACATTAATGAATTAATTGTCTTTATTGGGAATCCTTTCGAGATGAGGCTTCTTAATCTGAGAATTAATCTTTTGTTTTTTTTTTTTATTGTGGACTTTAGTCCTCATCTTGGTAGTTAAAAAAAAACAAAAAACAAACAAACTTCTCAGATTAATGAATTACACAACTCCCAAACTTTCACCTTGCAATCAACATGTTTGGCGAAGGTCTGAAGAAGCAGAAGGTCATTGCTGTTGCATTTTCCTGTCCCATGTTTCCCCAGAACTCCTTCCCAGGAGGCGCTGTCTTGTCCAACTATTGCATTTAAGTCACCAAGAATGATGAGTTTGTCTGCAACGGGGGAACAGCAGAGATAACAAATTCAAAGTCTTCATAGAACAGAAGACTCCCCGCCACATGATGAAGTGGAAGTCTGATAGTCATATCAACTATACCCACACAAAGACACATATGACGACTCAGAGTAAGATAACAAAAAGCTTTATACCATATCAAAGGCAAATTGAGGAAATAAAAAAAAAAATAAAAAAAAATAGTACCCACAAAGGCTAACAGGAGATACACTCTTAGAAAAAGAGGAGGAAGAAGAGAAAGAAAGAAAGAAAGAACCAACCCCTACAAGAAATCTAACATGAAACAGTGACGTCTATATAAACTGATACTACACTTTAAAAACCATTAAATGTTCTCTGATGAAAGCAACAAGCTGGAAACATAGTAGGTAAGAACGAAATAAATAATTCTTAAAAAGATAAAAATCTTTGTGGACCAATTCATTTTGAAATATTTACTTTTTTCTTTCTTTGGACAAAAAAGAAAAAAAAATTTTTTTTTTTTTTTTTTTACATATACACATATATTTTAAAATGCATAGGTCCATGAAGAGATTTGTATTATTTTTTTAGATTTATTTATTTAAGGTGAACACACTAAGAAAAAGAGGAGTGACCTCCCCCATATAAACACATAACCAACTGAAAACCGTTCTAACTGCAAACATGAGAGTTCAAGTCTCATTGAGTACCTCATTTACAAGGCCTTGTACCATATATGTTCTCCGACGAAAGCAACAAGCTGGAAACATACATGTATGTAAGAAAAAAAAAATCTCTTCATGGACATACTCATTTTAAAATATTTCTGTCTCTTTGGACCTACAACAAAAATATTTTCATTATATATATATTACGAGAGAGAGAGAGAGAAAAAAAAAAAAAAAAAAAAGAGAGGTTCTGTTAAACACCATGGACTGGCTCTTTTTTTTTTTTATGATTGTCAAGTGAAGATGTTTAAGTCTTCTTAGTATTCTTCCAGGTTGCGATGGTGGAGACAAAACCCTATATTAGCCCAAGTGCTTTCGACCATTTCACTGGTCATCTTCAGGGCTGGTGTTAAATTGTTTGGAAAATTGTGAGTTTTATATTTATCCGGAGTGGCTTTTTGTAAAAAAATTATTATAAATTATAGATGGGGTCGGTTCATTCTGTTAGGATGGGTGGTTAGTTATTGAATAAGTTGAATAAGTTTAGTATGTTTACACTTGTGGTGAATGCTATTTTATTTAGAGTGGGTCTTTTATTTTTTATAGTTAGCGCGTCAAGGATTCGTAAACGGTTTTTGTTATTTTTATATATGATTTTTGTATTGCTAATTAGAATTTTTCTTATGTCTGGGGATTCGAGTTTGTCAGGGTCTTTATTATGCTTTTTCATTATATGCTATTTTATAGCGCTTATGTCGGAAAGGTGGTAGGTAAGGCAGAGATAGTTGTTATATGGCCAATATAGATATTAGATGTTATGTTATTTTTTGAGAAACATTCCTGGAATGGAAATCCCCAGTCATACTATGAAGAATAGTAAAAATACTCGAACGTCTTCACTTGATCATAAAAAAAAAAGAGGCAGTCCATGGTGTTTAACAAGACTTATCTAGATAACAAGTTGCTGTCTAAATGTACTTGATAATCTCAGTCACTCTAAGCTAAAGAGTCATTAGTTGCCATGAGAATGCACTTAACTTGCACAGCAACTAACGTATCTAAGATGAAAAATGAATAGTAATTTAAATTAATGATTGCATTAATATGGTAGAAATATAAAGAGAAAAAAAAAACGTTTTTTTCAGGTTTCGTATTTTTTTTTTTTGGTGGTATTTTTTTTTCTGCCAATTCGAATCCCTCATTTATCAGTATTGTTAGATATCTTCTCTGAACGATATACGTGTAGCTCTTTAAGGCAAGTTTTTTTCTGAGGTTTTTGTTATTGATTATGGTGCTTCTTCAACATGTTAGAATGTAAAGAATGGATTTTATGCAGTTTTTGGAGGGGTGACTATTGAAGTGGAGGTATTGTTGGGTGTCTGTGAATTTGTGGTTGATATCTGTGATTTGGCCATTTTCGTTTTTTTTTTAGGTTTTTTTTTTTTTTTTTTTTAGAGCTGTGTTCTACAGTGAATTTTATATCGGGGTGAAGGTTGGTTGGATTTAATGGCATATCAACCTCTATAGGTTATTTAATGCCAGAGCCTTTTACACATCTATATGATTTGTAAATGCAAATTTTTAGGTTGGTGATGGTTGGGTTTTATGACAAATTAACCTCTCTCTCTCTATATATATATATATGTATATATATAAATGAATATTAATTGTAAATAAATAGTCCAGAATTAGTGTTTTAAAATTGGTTAAAGCTTTTTGTTTGTATACACTTAATGGATGAAGGTGTTGGTAACAGCCTATATCTTTAATAGGAGGCCAATTATTTTTAAGAAGTTGATTGTTTTAATCACTTTTTGAAATTTTAAAATGGGTAGACTTACTTTCTAATTTAAGACTTGTACAAGGTTTTATATTTGTTCCCAATTTTTTGTTCCATACTTGTTTAGAGAGCATTGTACTTGCATTCCTGAATGGTCATGAATTCGGGCCATTGGTTAGAGTGTTCACCAATGGTCTGGGAGACCAGGGTTCAATCTCATATCAAAGACTCAAAAGAAAAAAAAAAAAAAAAAAAAAAAAAAAAAAGAAAGAAAAAAAAGAGAAAAAAAAAGAGGTACTTGATGCTGCCTTGCTTAGCACTCAGCACTATAAGGTAAGGATCAAGGGTAAAGTGGAGCAATCCAGGGAATGGAGTCACGGCCTCCCCTACACCTCGGTGCAGTAGCTATTGAAAGAGGAGCCTTTGGGTTGCCCTCGACAATGGTTGCCAACTTTACTTTTACTTAACATTAGTCAGTCAAAATCCATACATTTCAAACTAAATTTCACTAATATTAATAATCAGTCTCCTAGCTAAAAAGTGACCAAATCACAAACAAAGGAAATAAATTTTGACAATTTTTTTATGATTTAACAATTTATGATTTCAGTCGGCCAAAATCAAAATTGTGCCTTTTGATTTTGAGCTGTATGTTATAACAGCATCTGTAATCCCAGAAAGCAGGATCTTACAAAGTATCCAACACCAAGTGTTAATTTATCATTACATTGTATGCTAATTGGGCAAGGAAAAATTCAAATCAGCTGTACTTAGCTTAAAAATTGTTAATGTCATATCCTGCCCATTGTAGAGGTCACAAATACTTACTGGGATATTTAAAGGTTTCAAATATTCTTTGATTTGACTTCAGTTCTTCGTAATGTCAACCTTTTTTTTTTTTCTTTTTTTAAAAATTTTTTCATAAAGATTTTTACCCCCTTTTATCTTTAATTTCTTTCACCTCTTATATGGGTGTTGGCTGGGTGTGTGTGTGTGTGTGTGTGTGTGGCTAGGAGTGTATGCTGGCTGGTGGGTAAGTCAACTTTAGACTATATTGTGTGCAAAAATCATATGGAAATCTTACTTTTATAATGAAATAACAATAGAATTTGTCCAAGCCACATTAATACTATTGTATGGTTGCACCACATGGACTAACAAAATACTTGGTAAAAAAAAGATGAATGGGAACAACACAAAAATGCTGTGAGCTGTTTAGAACAAATCCTGGAAGTAACACTTTTACAGCCACTCACCTCCCATCTCACAAACCATACAAGTAAGATGCAGACACACAGGACCTGCCAAAAGCGGTGACGGATAGGCTCAGGTGACAGAGAGAGTCAAGAGAATCTAGGCTGTTGGCTTCACCTTGATAACAAAAAGTGATGGAAGTGTAAATATTTCTTTATTAATAATGAAGATTTGTGTTTAGATTTTAAAGATTTTGAAACTATTTAAAGTTTAAAGTTGAAATGCTTCTATAATTCATCATGAAATTGAGCTGCCTTGGCAAACCAAGTCTGATAGACATCGAGTGGATCAAGCATCCAATGTTTATGAAAAGATATTGGATCCTGTAGAGCCAGCAGTTCTTTACTGTAGTCATTTGGTCGAGCCTTGAAAAAAAAAAAAAAAAAAAATTACTACTTGTGTGTAGGTGAAAAATGTAGTTAGTTAAAAAGGAAATTTTACAAAATGAATATTAAACTATACTTACATTTAAACTGCTTGGTTATGCTAAACTGAATTCTTTGAAATAGAACTGTTTTTGACATGAAAACTGTACTTGCACTAAACTGAATTGTTATATATAGAACTGTTTTGACATTTAACAGTGTGTAAACAAAATTAGCTGAATTAAAACTGTTTAATAAACTGAATATCTTGAAATAAAAATGTTTTTTGACAATTAAACTGTGTACTCATGCTAGACTGAATTTTTTGAAATAGAACTGACTATTTGTATAAAAATGGATTTGGCATTAAATAACCTACAAAGGTTGATATGCCATAAAACCCAAAATAAATACCATCATATTTAAAATTTATATTCAGTTTAGCATAAGTACACTGTTTAGTTCTATTTAACCCATAAGCAATTAAATGCAAGAGAAACCTACCTGATGAAATAAAGGACTGTGTGTAACTGGAATATTTAGATTTTGCAGACACATTCCAAGTATCATATCATCGGGAGAATCAATCCGAGGACAGTTGCATTGACCTGAGGTTACGAGTGCTTCAACCACTGATCGACTTAGTACCATACTAAAAAAAAAAAAAAAAAAAAAAAGAAAAAAAAAAAAAAACACAGTAAGGAAAACATTAAAAAGGAATAAATAAAAAAACAACTCTTTACTTTTTTGGCCTCGAGTTGCCTTGTACCCAAATTTTAATGATTAAAGAAATAGAACTTTAAAACCTAAAATTGGTGTTAAAATTGTTTTTATTTTCGGTTAACATTTTGCTCTTCACAATACCAACATTTCTTAACAATTGGTTTTGAAATGCTGAAATATTTTTGTCGATGTTTCAAAACCTTTTCTGTTGTGTTTGAAAATGCAAAAATGAAGGGAGAAAATGTTACACAGAGAAAAATTGTAAACACACACACACACACACACACACACACACACACACACACACACGATAAATTTTGGTAAAAAAAAATATTTTTCTATATAAAAATAAGGTGTATATGCGCACACACACACACACACGTGTGCAGGCATAAAACTGTTTTTCTATATAAAAATAAGTTATATACGTGTGTGGGTAATTGGGCAGTAGTCCTTCATTTAAGCATGTTTGATGAAATAATACTTTTTGCTTTAAGTTTTTTTTTTATAACATTGCAAAAATTATGTAAACATATAGTTGGATTAAACTGAGATGCTAATGACATTGAATGAATTTAAAACAGAATGTTATCAACAGAAATAGAATGTTTAAAAAAAAACAACCCCTGATGATGGCCTATGAAAGGCCTGAAAGCGCTCAGGACAATTTTGGTAAAATCATCAACAAATTCCAACCTAAAACCAAAACACTTGTCAGGAA
The DNA here is from genome assembly GCA_963585895.1 of Sepioteuthis lessoniana. Lineage (NCBI taxonomy): Eukaryota > Metazoa > Mollusca > Cephalopoda > Myopsida > Loliginidae > Sepioteuthis > Sepioteuthis lessoniana. Next base: position 57,560,682 of record OY757943.1, read on the forward strand.
ACTTGAAAAGATCCTAATTAAATCATATATACAAAATGTGTCTTTATTATTTAATCAAACATGCTTTATATATATATATATATATATATATATATATATATATATATAAGGTGTATATGTATATATAGATATATACATGCACACATGTATACACCTTATTTTTATGATATAGAATAATATAGTTCTATAATAAGGTGTGCGTGTGTATATATATATATATATATATATATATATATTTTTTTTTTTTTTTCTCTCAGCTCTGTTGGTATTTTATTTGGTGGAACTTTTTTTTTTTTTAAACACTGAAAGTATTAATATTTAAAAAAGCATAAGAAAAAAGCCCAAAACAAATTGTGCTAAGAACGTACCCTCCTCCTCCAGTGATATAGTCATATCCAGTACTCGTAGATACACCATAACCATAACGTTCTCCCAGGGCCACTGCTTCATTAGGATCGTAGCAGGCAAGTAATTTACGTAATCTTGTAATACTAAAAAGAAAAAGATTTTACTGTAAATTTGACAAATGGAAAGTCATTTTGAAAGATAGCATTATTTTAACAGCAGTGTATTCGTTATTAGTAAATAGATTTAAAAAAAAAAAAAAAAAAAAAAAATCATGCCTATTACTTTTTCTAATATGCTTCTCAAATTAAAAAGACAAAATCTCAGTATACAAGTGAAATTAAAAAAAAAACAAACTACTAACAACTACAACTAACATAAGCTCGTGTTTCTATAAGCTTTCCTGCCTTTAGGTGCACATATTAGGTACAAGCATGTCTTTGAGTATGTACGAATATAGGGGTAGTAGTCCAGGAGACCTGGGTTCAATCCCAGGTCACGTCATACCAAAAACTTTAAAAATGGTACTTGATACCTCTTTGCTTAACACTCAGCAATATAAGGTACGTATCGAGGTTAAAGTGGAGCAATCCAGGGAAAGGAGTTGCACCCTCCCCGACATCTCAGTGTAGTAGCTATCGAAAAGGGAGCCTTCTGGTCGCCCTTGACAACGGTCGCCAACTTTACTTACTATATATGTATATATTTACCTACCCTTCTGTACTTGAGGGGTTTTACAGGCTTCAATTTAGAGTTTTCCTTCTCTGTGCTGGTTGCCATACCAAGGTTGAAGAGCCCAGACTGCTCTACCCATAGCTGGAGGGAGAATAACTGCATTCATAACTTTCTCAAGATTATTAGTGCTATATGAAATGCAAACAGCCCTCTCCAGGATTTTGAACTTGGTTTACTATGTCCATTTTCCATGATGGTATCCATTACACAACAAACAGGTAATATATATGCATGTATATATGCTATATGGGTGGGAATGTGTCTGTATGGATGTATGTGGGCATAGGCAGCATACATGGATGTGTACGTATAGTAGTATCAAAAGGATACCTAATGAAATTAGGGAGGTTGGCAGATTTAAATAGGGGATAAAATAAAAAGGATTTTTCAATGGGGATAAAAGGGTTAATTTTTCAATGCCCTTTAGTCTTTGGTACCAGCACAGTTAGAGGTCAGTAAACAAAATTAAAAAAAAATAAAATAAAAAAATTTAAAGGTATTAATTCTAAGAAATTTTTTTTTTTTTTTTCCTTTTGAAAGTCAGAACCTCATCTATCAAAGGGAGTCATGAAGAGTTAAAATCTAGATTAAGCAGTCATCATCATGTCTTGCTGGTAGCACGGATATCCCCGACCCTCTCTCGCCACTCCTCCCTTTCGTTCATTGCCCCAGGCAGGTCTTCAGGACAACATCCCGAATCCTCACATAGCTGCTGAATGTATGTTTGTGCTGGTCGTCCTGCTTTTGCACAGCCA